>JAQGCX010000292.1:0-19262 GCA_034700205.1 Plectus parietinus
GCGTAGTGAGTTTTCATGTTGGCGTGTGCTCAAACAATTGATACGCATTTTGTGCACTTATGCGGGTTCGACTGTATATATTCTGTTTTTAGGTGCGGAATGCTAATTGGCATATCGCCCTCGATGCGCTGCAAATTAGTGCCAATATTCATCGTTGGTGGTTGCTTGACATATTTTGGATTGTTGAACATTATTCGAGGCCTCGGAACAGTCAGTCAAAAACGCTCAGAAGAACGAAACCGTCTTGTGCTTTATGATTCCGAGACGGACAACAAGGACTTATACGCCAAGTCGGCAAAGAAGCGAACTGAACGGGAGAAGAAAATACAGAAACTACAGTATCACACTCCTGTTTCTGTCAAACAAGACAATGAAGACAATTCGCTGCTACAAAAAAATCTCACTGTGAAAGTCGACGATGACTTTCTGGCCAATTTCAGTACCACTGCGCAGACAATCTTTGCTAGATATGGAGACTTTGTCCTATTCACAATGGTGAACAAGGCTTATCTTACTATGACACATAACTGGTTGTGCAATGTTCAAATGTTTGACGGAATAGTGGAACGACTGTTGGTGGTCAGTCTCGACAACGCCACGTGTTCTGCGATCGTCGACCGTTGGCCAAACGTCTCCTGCTTGTGGCTCGATCTGAGCACGAACGCGTATAACGAGGCGCTCAACTGGGGTAAACAGTCGTACGTAAACTTCCTGACGATTCGTGCTCAACTCATGCTCAGCCTGGTCGAAGCGAATGTTTCCTATGTGCTGTTCGAAACGGACGCCATCTGGTTCAGAGACCCGCTGAGTTATTGGCGGAACGCGACCATTATCGACGACGCCGACATCGTGGTGCCCATCAAAGGGTATCCAGACAAAAGTCTGACTCTGTCGTTCAATCCGATGATAGTGCTACCGACGGACACGGCACGGTTGTTCATGCGGCACTTCACAAAGACACTTTTGGAAGATACGTCACTGTTCGATCAAGACGTGATGGACCCGCTGTGTAAACGTATGTACATGGGAGTTCGCTGTCGGACATTCCCGTGGGAGGATATCTCGGACGGACTATGGTTCAAATTGAGCGAGTCGAAACGGAAAACGTTCCGTCCTTATGTCGTCAATAACAACTATTACGTAGGCGTCGACAACAAGATTACTCGCCAAGCGCTCAACGGCCTTTGGTTTCTCGATCAGAAAGGAAACTGCGATTTGAAAAGAGTGCGCATTAGTCTTGCAAAGCAAGAATAAAAACGGCTATTGGCTCGCTATGCTCTCAATTGTTGTACATAGTGTGTCATTGCTCTTCTCTCTGTGATACTACAGTCGAATCCGGATAAGTGCACAAAATGCGTATCAATTGTTTGAGCACACGCCAACATGAAAACTGACTACGCAGAACTGCGTAGCTTCTTTATGCGGTGGCATGTGCTCTAACAATTGATACGCATTTTGTGCACTTGTCCGAGTTCGACTGTATTTTCAACACGATAAGTATTTCTCAGATGTGAAGAGTCTTTACTTACTTGGTTGCTGTCGTAAGCTGCTAGAATGATCTTTGACGCGTACGGGGAGTTTGGTGACAAAAGTAAACGAACATGTGTTCTTGCAGCTTCTGCAATCCAGACGATTAAAGCAAGATAATGATTAACTGACCAGGTTGAAGCCAAGCCTGAAGCTGGTTGATGTGCTGCTGTTGTGACAAATGTCGCATGATTCGCTGGAAGGCGGACAAGTCGATGGCGGCGAGTCGGGGCTCGAAGTAGCTGGAAAGTTGAGGCGCGTCGACCTGCGTACTGGCGATCTGAACGAAGCTAGACGTCATTCATTTCTTATTGATGAGCGCAGTCTACCCGCAGCTCGATTGCTTCAGTCTGCTCGGCGCGATCCTTCGTCTCAATGGCGTCTTCGGCGACATGGTCGGTCTGCATGTGGGTCTCCTGGTAAGTGCTCCTGGCGCCCTCGCCGGGGTCGTGGGGGCGCGCCGGCTGCAATTCGAGCAGGGCGAGTGTCGGCGTGTGCACGAGAGCGACGGCGATGGGCTGCGGCGGACGTCGTCGGTCGCAGTCGTCCTCACTGTCGTCGAAGGAGCTGAGCGGAGCTAAAGCGATCCGCGCATCGCTCACCGGCTCGACTCGATGGACAGTGCGCGGTCGATTCAGCAAATGCCCGGCTTTTTACCCGCTCTGCCAGATCCCGCGCCGATCTTTCCGTTCATTCCCGATGATGGCCGTGGATGGCTGCGCGGTCTGCTGCCAAGGAGTCTCGGCTGACTCGAATGAGGACGTCCAGCCGACGACGCGCACAACTTCTTCTTGGTCCCCGACTGATCGATAGACGGACGCCATCGGCACGCCGTCGACCCGGACCCCGGTGTGACGGGGAGGCCGGAAATGGTTAGCCCTCGAGTGACTTTTGGCCCATTTGACTGACACCCTGGCGCCGAGGGACGATCGCCGCGGGACGCTGCGCGGCGCGCATCAATCGCCACGCCTTCCAAGACCTACGAGCGATTGCGTCGTCCTTGTCGCAACCGAGTGTCAAGTTTCACTTGGTCGATATGTTGCTCAAGATTTGTAGCCATCACGCGCCGTCGGCCAGTGTCGCGGATAAGCCGATTGGTGCCAGAACTACCCTCGTCGGCGTCTTTGAATCGCGCGCCGCCTTCCAACCCAACCACCAACTCGTCTAACATCGACGGGCAGTTGTTTTTTGGTGCGCGTGGGAGAAGCGGCAACAGCCGCCACTTTACGGGTGTCGGCGACTGGCACAATTGATGATGGAGCAGCTGGTCGGGTCGGCCAGCACCTCTCACCGCCTTCAGCACTCGGCGCCCTGCAAGTGGCGACCCAAGGCGTCCAAAGCTGCCGACTCTTGTCGTTCGCGACCGACGGCCCTTCGCCTTTCGCTGACGAATGTGTTTTTTCTTGGCTCGACATGGTCTGCCCCGTCCGTCGCGCCCCCACACGGACATGAACGAAGGCGGCAAATTCGACTATCGGCCCGGCAGCGGGCTCGTTACCCCAGTCCGGGACAGGCCCACTAAGACGGCGCTTCTCATCGGCCGTCGTCGCCGTCGCAATATGGCTGATTGTCCGCCATTTTCATGCCCGAAGCGCTGCCGCCGCTCCCGGTGCCACGGCTGTCGGCGTCAGTCCCAACTGCGCAGATTCGAGTCGCGCGTACGAGAGACCCGCGTCGTACTACCCCCATTCAGATTTGATTTATCGTCACTACTTCGCGCACCTAATTGCCCTCGTTGCATAGATCCGTTGCCAACTCTGTCGGCTTGTTATTTTCCTTCTGTGATTCATCACTTGCAGTTGTCTCGGTGGCCCTCTGGGTCGTTCCAATACCCCAGTGCTATTCTTTCGTACAGCAGATGAATGGCCGATCTCGGCGCGTCATTCACTGCCCAACTTATAGTTGCCACTTGATTTTTTTGCCAGGTCCACCAAGATTTATTCATCAATTGAGAATAAGCTTATCGATCTCAAAATTCTATTCTTATCAATACTAAAGCAACTGGTGACACCAAAAGGCGAGTGATTACTGGGTAGATAGAACATTCTAGCTGCTCATTATAATTCATGTCCTCATGCCTGATCGAATTATCAATCGTTGTGAGCTCAGGAAAACAGCCTGTTGAAATTTGCAAAGAGCATGCAAATAACTTGTCACCCAAAATTATATGGGAATAGTTTCATAGTTGATATTGTTTGTGATCTGTGGTTGTTCTCGCTACTATTCTCGGTCGGGTAGGAAAACTTTTAGCGGATGAGTGTAGACTGTGGGTGGCTAGAAGCAGTCGAGACAGTGACGTCTCGTTTTTGTTGCCGGTTGCAAAACGACCTGGGACGGTTATCGAATACGACGGAGGAATCCGCAGATCGCCAAGAATTCGGCGCCCTCTGTCGACCGACTGACGAAAAGCGACTCGCTCAGGACCGCCCTCGCTTAGAACTGCATAGAGTTGGGCGCATTCCAATCTACGTAGTCGTCTGCTTTCGTCTACGTACGTAGTTTTGTGCGTATCTATGCTACGTACTGTTCATTGACAAATCCGTTGCTACTGGTAGCTTGTCAATTGTCGTAGGCTAAAGTTAGTGCTGTTTAAAAAGTACTAACCTAAGCCTTGGTCATATCGAATAACTGAGCGCGAAAATTGCGTCATTAATTCAAGCCAGTAAAGGCCCCTTAACGCGCGTTTTACGGTCCTGGTGGGGAAATCAGAAGCGCAGTAGCTGATCGAAATGAGTTTGTTGGTGCGCCTGTTGTCCAGGGCGACGATTTGGCGTATTTGCTGCGATAACAAGAGACTTACTCGACCACGAAGAAGTGTTGTGGCGGGGAGACGGAAGAGCGGAACTCATGACGCGTCTTTGATGCGCGGCGACTGGTGGTGGCGGACAGCACAGAGCGGGTGGTAAGCGGCGAGGCGCTTGTCCCAGAAGACGGCGGAGTGGAGCAAGTAGGGCGCGGTTGTCCACTGGGGGAAAGTTGTTGGGCGGTGGTCGCGCGCGCTTCCGGCGCAGCGATTAACGCGCATACGCCTCGCTCGTCAACGCACCAACAACGTGTAGCTTCGTCGTTTCAGCACTGCACCGCCCCTCGCGCTTGTCGTTCGCCGGTCGAATGATCAGTCACTCCTTGTCGTCCTGCTCAACCTGATCTTCTGTCGCCACATGGACGGCTCCGACAATTGTCTGTCGCCCAAGCGCGGCTCGCTTGGCCGCATGTCCCTTCCTGGCGAGGACCAGGAGGGCGATCAGCTCTCCGTCATGTCTGACAACGACGAGGACATGTCCTTGGGACTCGAGCTCGATGAGGAGACGTCGGAGCTCAGCAACAACCGCATCCCCATCTACATCAACATCACGCGCACGTCACCCATCCCGCCCGAACTGCGACCCAACGGCCACGCAGGCAACGGTGAGTAGCTGTCAGGACCAGTGAGAGCTCGTTGGCGGGCTGTAATTGATTGCCGGTGTCGCCGTCTTTTTTGTTGCTATCGGTTCCTCATCGACGTAGCGCACCGGGAGCGGGCAGCCATCAGGACCATCGGGGCACCGCTGCTCACTTATTGCCGGCCGTTTTCACGCAGTTGCCGGTGCGACGTGCGGCCGGGTGGACCTGGTCGTTGGTGGCGTAATTGGCCGCTTGATTTTACCCGGGAGTGCGTGCACACCGCTCTGTCTCTTTGCTATCTGCCCCGCCCCGTACGTATACGTGATCGCCCAGCAGTAGTCGTTTCCCTAGACGCTGTTGGTGACGTGCGCAGTCACAACCACCGATCAACACATCCCTTGTACTACTCTACTCCTTGCCCTCACTAACTACTCCTGTCTCATCGTCGAGAATTAGTCGACTATAATGTCGATCGCAGAGGAGGACTCGGCCGCCGATTCCGCTCCAGTCACCCCGACTGGCCGCACTTCAGCGGACCGTCCGCCACCAGCGCCCATCTTCAACCGCCGTCCGACGAGCGTCAAGTCCGCCAAGGTGGCGTTTCCTCGCTCCACTCTCGCGGCCGAACGCTACCGGTCTCGTTCGTTGAAGCGTCATGGCACGGAGCCGAACATGTTCAAAGGTTGTTCATCTGCTCGCCGCCTACTGACACCTTATTTGAGCTGCTCGCGGCAATAACGATCGCGTTTGTCGAGTGTGAATCGCGGAAACTGACTTGCTCTATGCTATGCGACTAACTAGCCGAGCTGATGGTGGCGCAGGTCTTGTCTGCGTACTCATGCTTGCTCGCGGCCTTCTAGCTCCGGGACAATGAGAGTTGACTTGCTGTCGTCGCGGGTTATCCGATCCGTCCGAACTATTTGCGCGTTAATCGCGCGCATGCGGTCGCCGCGCGTTTCCGGCAGCCCGATCAGTCGGTCGCGCCGGTCTCTTCGTCTCTCCGAGCAATCGATACCCTCAGACTAGACTGGCGGATCCCGGGAGGGTCTTAATTCCCGTGTTTTCGCTTGTCTCACATCTTGTTCCGGTCGGCGATGCCCTGATCACCCCAGAGTGCCGGTCGATGCCATTCGTCTATTGAAATTAAGTGCGAGTACCGAGCGGGGTTCCACCAGTGCGTGTGGTTGGATGAGGTGCGCTCGGCAGCATGGATCAACAGGTCGAATGGGCACTCGAGTCTCACGGCGGTTTCCGTCGCGGAAAAGTCCCCACCCTCGGCCATTGATCGACACCGCCGACGACTGCTTCCCGGGCATCGATTATCCGCTCGTTGGTGCAGACAATTGTTGCTCCGGACATTTTTTCCGCCGACACGTCCGGACGTCTTTTCGACGAGCGTAGAATCGCCCCGCGCGGGCTGCAAAGGTAGTTAAGAAAGCGTTTGGCCGATTTGACAATACCGGGCATTGGCGACCAGCGGAAAAGCGTCGGTAGGTAATCGATAGCGACCATGTCTGAGTCCCGTCGACCAGCTTTTCTCCATATAAGCCGCTCACTCACTCACTTGCTTCCCGTGGCACTCTCCTTGGTTGCCCGCCTCTCCCACCAACGCCCTTCCCTCCAGTCCCGTAGTCGCTTCTGTACCCATCTGTGTACACTCCTCCCCTTCCGGCCCATGCCGACGATCGCGCCTGTAAACGGGTCGGCACACGCCACCAAGTGCGCGCTTCCGCTGTTCGTCGTCGATACGTGCGACTCGTTGCACAAGGACACGTCGGCCTCATCCGACAATGACGACGACAAGATGCCCAGGACGCCCTCCAAGCCGAAGAAGCGTGAGCATTCTCCTCCGTAATCAACTCGCACTGTGCTCGTGTTTACCGTTCCGCTCGCAACACGACCGTAAACACGCGCGTACGGCCATCAAGCCGTTGATGACACCCTCCCTCGATGTCGGACGTTCGGACAGATTGGAATCCCGGGGCGGTGTAGTTGCGACTGAATCAGTTGGGTGAATCGAATCAGTCGCGCACCAAGCGAAGGATTGGCTTCGTCGCGGACGACGGCTGTGAAAGGAAGACTCGATCTAACGAAGCGCTTGCGTACTCCGTCAGTGGACACACGGTTTCGATCATACGGCGTGGTTTGCCTCTTCGCGTGCGACAATCTTGTTGTGCTTATTAGTGGAGAAGAACAGAAGGAAAATGGAACGATCGCCGACAGTGGAATCGCGGTGTTCATTCGAAGAGCTCGGTTCCGTATTGTCATGTAGGTGTGCGCTTCTGATAGCTTCTCATGGGTGCGCTGACGCTGACAAACAAGAGAACGACACACGTTGGCACTCAATCTGCTTGCCGCTTCATGTTTGTTTCTGGCGAATCCAACGGCGCTGTCGTTCTTGCCACCCATGCTTCTTTGAACATTCAGTGCGATAATAGCTGATTATGAGTGGCAGGACGCCGACCGAGTCGAATCGAAACTATTGCAGGGCGCTCTCCGGATCTGCCGACTGTGCGGTCCGATTTGCTCAGCCACTACCTACGCGTGCCCGGCGGCACTGGCCGGTCTGGTCGGACCAGTCCATCGGTTATCAGCATGCAATCGGAGCCCGAATCCTGCCTCGACAGTATGGATATGCGCTACATGGTCAATGACACCGATGGCGAAGATCAAGTACTCAGTGAGTACATTTTTTTTTCACCTATACTCCTTATTTCTACGAGAGTTCACCACTAATTAAGCTTGTTCAAACAGAAAGAATGATGTTCATGACACAAATTACGTTTTACTAAGTCAGTATCATTCATTTTTATCGTTTAAATCCATTTCCTGTAATTGTCCCACAACGAATTTGGTCGCAAACGTTTTAGGTGTACGGTGCGTCTTTTAAATCGGGTTAACTCTCGTTGAAATTACGAGTATAGCATACCTGCTGACCGAATAACAGAATACTCACCTGTTGCTTGGGTGAGCTAATAAATGACCGCATGCTATTACTCCACCACTTGTCTTGTCAATGCTGATTAACCAGTGTTTATGCTTCCGTTAGTCGTAGCGGGTGTGCAAGATGCCTGGGAGTGCTGAATGATTGAATTATGATGCAGACGCATTGTTCTTTATGTGCAATGTCTATTGTGACCTTTGTGAGCCGTTTCGACGACGGTTGTGCTCCCTTTGGACTCGATGACTGAATAGGCATCTTTGTTTCCCCTATTGACGGAGATGTGGACGTGAAAAAGTCAGGAAGGCTTTTCTCTTTGCTATTGCGTAGTTGAAAATAGGTGAGACGCGTTTTGAACGGAGTATTCTGAAGGTGGAATCCTTGCAAGCGGTGGTGGAAGAGCAACTGCGAACAGAGCAGCGCGAGCACTATGGAGTGGGCGATCGAAGGGGAGGCGAGTGCGAAGATCGATGGGCAAAGAATTGCCGGTCGCTGAGCTCCCTCGGGGCCGGTGGCGTTGTCGACTTTGTGTCGAGGCGGAGAAAAGGCGCCAGCGTGGCAGCTAATTGGAGTGCCGCGGTGCCCCCTGGAGCCCGATCGGTCGGTGGCCTGCGACGCCTCGCGACTGCTGAATCGTTGGCTGCCACCGAATCGACTGCGACTGCGGTGGTCGATGTGACGCCGCAGCAGCAGACGACCGACTCGGCCGATTACCGCTGGCGGTGCCCACCGATTGGCGCAAATTGAATGAGGCGCAATCGGCGCCCGCTTGCCGACCACCGACGCATCGAAGGGCGCGCAGGGCGAAGGAGACGCGCGTTGCCTAGCTTCGGTAGCGCATTCCTCACCTAGGCGGCGGCAGCAGGACGGCCGATCCGCAGAGGCGCCGTCGACGCGCCGTTGTTCGCCGCCGACTCGGCGACTGACTCCGTCGACACGGGCGTCCAGGCATCGATCCGCGGCATCATCCCTGCTTCACCAGCGGCGTCGTCATCGCCGGCCGTCCTGTAATCTGCGTGTTACTCTCCCGGACACTGTTTGCCGTTACTCACACGTCCGCCAGTCGTGCGCGCCGCCTCCTCTTGCCGACGACTAACTCGGTTTGGAGTCGCTTCCGCGTGTCAACCGTGCACTCTACGGACGTCGATACCTCCCGCATACTAATAAATGGGCGTCGGCGCGCGGGAACGATGCGCCCGGGCGGCCTGCCGTTATTGACGGCGACTCGTTGCATTATTGATACCGGCGGCGACGACGGGCGCCACCAGTTCGGCCGTCTTGCTCACCGTCTTCGTCAGCAACTGCGCCACGGCACGCCACTGCCCTCCTGTCCACCGCTGCGATAATGGCCGCAGCTCCACCACCTCCCTCCGAGGACGACTTCGCCCCTCAATTCACGCCCTGCACCACCACCGTGCGCAATTCTTCGGCGCGTAACGATCGACATCTGCGCAAGTTTGCCTCCG
This sequence comes from Plectus parietinus, assembly GCA_034700205.1. Lineage (NCBI taxonomy): Eukaryota > Metazoa > Nematoda > Chromadorea > Plectida > Plectidae > Plectus > Plectus parietinus. Next base: position 9,319 of record JAQGCX010000292.1, read on the forward strand.
AGACCAGCTTCATCACGGCCGACACTGTCAGTCAGACGTCCGAAGACGCCCCAGACGACCAAGACCGAGCGCCCGTCGCTGTTCCCTCCCGTTCTCGGATGTTCATGGTGCGAACATACGGTCCGCGGCAGCAGCCGCCTTCAAACGGCCAGGCCGGCAAGATCATCCATGCCGCCAGGCGCGCCCGCGAGGATTCCGACGACCTTTCCGCCTCCGTCGACAGTCAGACTACCGTCCAGTCCGCCACCATGACGCCCCAGTCCAGGCGCAAACTCCGATTCCGACTGCGACGGCCCAAGTCCGCCGGACAGGCCAGAGATATGATGGGCGGCAGTGCGTCGCAGCTGAACACTTCGCACACGTCTACCACTATTCGATCTCTCGATTCCATTCAGCCGCTCATGCTGGCCGTCGAAGACTCTGCCCTCGCTGACCGTAACCGACGGTCCAGCAACGTCTACATTCTGGACGACGACAGCCTGCACGAATTCGGCGAAGACATCTCCGGTCGGTGAAGGCGCTGTGTGATTGCTCGCGTGCGTGCACGAACGGGTGGCTTGGCTTGTTGACTCGAGTGACATGATGCGACAATGTGGCTCGACTGGGCGGTGCGCGATCGGATCTCTAAGTCGGATGACCACCGGTTTGTGGCGCTCCAAGTGTGGCGTGAAGCGACGACGCCAAGATGTCGATTCAGTAGAATCGATTGTCCGTTCGAGTGCTCTCAAACGGACGCGCTTATGGAGCTACGGTACGATTATGCGGCGCCGATGCGCGACGATTTCCGTTCGCCACGCGGCTCGTCCGTTGGTCGGTAGTCTTGGACTGGATGGGCGCGACGGGCGGCGACTTGTTGGCGATAGGGACGCAGAACGGCGAGCGTGACGATGGCCTATGGCACGCGTTAATGAGGCGGTCGGTCGGGTGATATTAGACGCTCGTTCGTTGCGGGCGGCTGTCGATCGCAGGCAGCCAGTTACGCGCTTAATGAGCAGTGCTGAGCAGGAGAAGTCGGCCAGCTACGCTTCCTTCCCGCCGCTCGTCGTCGCTCCTTCATAGCGCGGGCGAGTCATACCTGTGCGCCCTGCGCCTCCCGCCGCTCTCTTCGCACGGGCGCGGCAACCCGACCGAACGAGATGGCCGCACGGCCCACCTGGCTGTTCCGTGCCGCCAGCGTGCGAACGCACGACCCTACGACCGCCAAGCTCGATCGCAATCTGCTCGTGTTACACGTACCCGTTTCACGTGCCATCTCTATCTCCGACTACGGTCGACCTGGTGGGTCCCACTCGATTACGCACTTGCACCACAGTGGCATCCGTCGCTGTGTCACTGCCGGCAATGTTGTTGTGCGTCACTGGGGGCCGCTTAAAGTCCACCGCGTTTCACCGCACGCCTGATTGATCACGAGGCGAAAGGGCGCCGTCGACTAACCGTTCAATGAGCCACTTGTTGTGACATTTTTGCCAATATCGAGCACATCTTCATGGCTTCAATGCACGGTGTTTTTTGCGCTCTAATACGTAGTACTGCTCTAATACCGCGGTGAGAAGAAGCTGACGGCAATAATCCGCAGTTGGTTGTGAAGATGCGGTTCATTGCTTGGTGCAACGGCGGCGATACGGGCGATACGGGGCTGTCTAGCGCGTTCGAGCTCGTCATCGACCAATCGGTTATCCGTCAATAGCAGCAGTCGACGTTGCATCGACCAATTAGCGCGCTCGCTCGCCTGTCTCGTCCCGTCTCGCCGAGGAGTCTGTATCGCTATGATACGAGTCTGTTTCCTGTCCCATTGTTTACGACACCTCCCCATTCCACGCCTTCCTGGGTTTTCCGCCTCATCTCTCCGCGTGTTTTCACTCCTATAGATGCACGATAAAAAGTGTGGCTGGTGTGTGGTGCGTAGGAGAAATTCGGGTGGTCGATGGAGACGCATTTGGTGCAAAGAAGAAAGGCGTAATTAGATTTACATGCGCCGGCGCGGACGACGAACGAAAATAATAGCCGCCTTTGCCAGAGGCGGCGTTTCCGCTATCCGTCGTCCGCCGCGCTTCGTCCCCTCTTGCTCGTTTTGCTCATCGTGCTCGTCTTGTGGCCGTCGCAGGCATCTGCTCGGTTGGAGGTCGAAGCAGTCGTCGTTTGGCCGTTGACGAACCGGGGCGCGGCCGTGAAGAGGCGCCGTTCGGGGGAAACGGAAAGTCGACTAGCAGGACGATGCTGCGTTGCCCGGCGCTCATTGGCGACGACAATTCCGATCATTATCACCGTTCCGCCGTCCGCTAACGCGCCTATTCGTTCTGCGACCGGGCGCCGGAAACGTCGCGCGCTCAAAAGGCTCGCCGTCGTCCGCCGTTAAGGATTAAGTCGACCACTGGCAGCGGCTTGTAGCCGTCCCTTTCCTCTCCCTTCGCCGTTCTGCGCTATGCGCATTTCGAGTGCGGTCTAATCCGCGCCCTCCAGCGACCTCCTCGATGCACCACGTCAAAGTGATCATCACGACCAGCAGTGGGAGCGTACCCCACCCGCCCTTGCCTTCTCCGCCTGTTCGCGACCCGCCATCAACGGCGACCGGCGACAATGGTGGCCATGCGGCGGCGGCGTCGTTGCCGTGCACGTCGGCACCGGGCGCCGTCGATCCACTGGGATCGATTCTCGAAAATGACATTGAGCGCCCCGCTCTGCAGCATGGCGATCAGAACGAGTCGCCGACGACCAGCGACTCTGGCGGTCGTGCAGCGACTACTGCGGCGCCCGTGCACCGCTTGATGCGTCGCACCAGCTATACTCTGCTCTTCGTTCCCGATCAGCAGCAACGCCGCGTCTCCACCGCCTCTGGCGCCTCCGTCTCTTCCTGTCCTTCCGTCGAAGAACGCCCCGTCGAAACCACCGTTCGCTATCAGCGCAGTTTTCGCTCCGCTAGAACGTCCTTGCATCCCTCCCCGACCGGGTCGCGACGCAAATCTGTCCAGACGGGTGCTGGAGCCATCGGATTTCGACCGTTGGGCGCCTTTGAACGACGCTCTTCTCAGCCGACGCTCGGAGACGGCGTCAGCCTCGACTGTCTGCCCGTCGTCAAGTGCGACCACGCATCGTCGCCGTCGGCCACAGACCAGCCCTCGCCGTCGCCGACTCCTTCTTCCACATCGCACGTGTCTGACGTGGCCGCTACCAAGCCCAAGAACATCCTAACCAAGCGCGTCTCGTGGCTGTCGATGAAGTCGCTGCAGGAGACTGCTCAGATGGAGCCGCTGCTGGGCACAGGCAAGGGCGGTCGGAACCGTCGGCGATCGGGGCAGAACGAGGAGAGGACGACGCCGCCGCCGAACACGAACCTGACCAACCACACGACGAATCGAAGCGATTCGCGCGACTCGCGGACGGGATCGCAATTCGGATCGGTGCTGCAGTTGGACGTGCTGGACGGGTCGGTGGTCGACATGAACGAGTGTGATACGCCGCCGATGGACACGCTCAGCTGGAGTTTCGCTGGTTAGTTGGTCCGTTCGGCGGCCGCCGACGGCGACTTGTAACGAGATGAGCGCGGTGGGCGAATCGAATCTGACCGAATGCGCCGATTGGCCGCCGGCCGACTGACTCGGCTCTTAGACGGAGTCGCATCGCCCACACCAGAGTCGTGGCGCGCCCATCGCACCCTCTCCTTGACTAGCTCGCTTCCGCGACCGCCAAACTGGGGTCCGTTTGATGCGCTCCCTGGTGTCGGACAAGAATTTTATCAGCGCTCTCTCGCGTCCTTTGCATGCGGCGCACCTGCACTTCGGCACAATAGCGTCGCATCATGCGCATGGTGCAGAAGAAGAAACTGCCTTCGGGCCGATGTGCGTTATTGCTCACGACTCGTTGATGCTTTGCGGTCGGTTGGTCCGCTCATTGTCCACACTGCCTTCGCATGACCGACAACGTCGTCTGTTCGCGTGTTTGTGTGTGACGGAGTTTCTGTCTGACTGACTTCGCCCGGGACCCATGCTTGAACGCACCAAATAGTGTCTCCATGACAACTCATCGGCGCAATTCTGTTCAGACGAGTACGACAACGTCACCCTCATGTACGCCAAGCACGAGAAGATCCCCATGAAGGACTTCGGGTCCGAGATCAGGGCCACTATGGACATCGATCACCTGCTGAACAAGTCCGTCCTGCTACTCGACCTCCAGGAAACGTCGCTCGAGGAGATCTTCGCCAAGTAAGCGGCTGTTCGGGATTAAGGTCGCTAAACAGCGACTCGTGACTCGTGGGTCGATCAGATGCCATCGCATTTGGCTAGTCTGTCCGGCGATGTCTGTGCCGATTAGAGAATTCATTAGGGCATTGTGCTGAGCCGCAGCTTAGTCGTTCTATCGGCGCCATGCGAGAGCGAAAGTCGCAGACTATTAGGCCGAGTCTGTCTCGGCTGCGCACAATGTTGTCTTTCGCCGCAGCGCTGAGGGGACGGTCGCTCTGAGCAGCGCGCCGACTCTTCGAGCTGGCTAGTGGAGTGAGTGATTGATTTTTGAGCGTAAAAAGTCAGCGTCGCCCAAAGCGACCGCCGGATTTATTACCCGGGATTGCACAAATCGCCGAGGGCTGACAAGCAGAGGTGGGCCGTGGGGGAGTATGAATTGATACCTCGCAGCTAGCTAAAAACATACGCAACCAGCAAAACGACAAATGAATATTGAGAAACACAATGGCGACACGTGCGATGCGCGTGCGTTTCACGTGTTTTACTTCTGTCGCCTAGCAACCACTAACCTGTCGCCATTGTGTTTCTCAATATTCGTGGCTTTTGCCATTATTGCTGGTAGCGTTGGTTTTTACCCAGCTGCGAGGTATCAGTCCGTACCCCCACCTCTGCTGAAAAGTGCGAGGGGCTGATAACTTTCTACTTTCAGGATTATTCACGAGATGGATATCCAGGAGCCGGAATTCACCTCCGAACAAGTCCGATCGGTGCTTTTCACTCAAGATGCCGGCAATCAATGTCAGTCATTTTTCCCTCTTGTGACGCGCGCCTTGCGGTTATCGCTCTATTCCCCGCTCGCTAAAGAAGTTTCCGTCATCTTGAACTCGGATAGCAACTTACATCGATCAATCGTCTCATCGATTGCCCATTTTTTCAAGAGACCCTGAGGACGAAATGAAAAACGGCTCTGCGTGCTGTTAATCACGGAATGTGTGCGGAACTAAAGCATATTTTTCAGTTCACATTCTGAGCCGGACAGTGCAGAGTATTTGCACGACCGGAACAACGGGAGGAACGTTCGACTATGACCAGACGTGGATATGTGCCTTGTACGTTCAATTTTTGCTAAGCAATCAGCCACATTCCCCGACACACTTTCCGCTTGCTTTTAGCTATCCTGTTCATTCGAAATTCGCAATAGTGTCATCCATTAAATATATAATTGGACTCATACGGAACTGCAGGATCAATATTGTACTGCAGCACAAATGTGTTCAATTGGGCAATTATAGTCAGAATTTTTCGGACGGTTAGCCGGAAATCGATCGAACACCCCTCACTTGAATGTCGCGCGCTGTCAAAATCCAGAATTTATTGTATTGAGTATCATTACTTCGTATGCTTTGAATCCATTTCTAGTAAACGTCCCACAACGATATTTAGTCAATATTGCACATCTAAAATTACGGGGTTACGGTGCTTTCTACAGTATGTTCTTTACCATCAAAGAAATTATGAGTATATGAGCGAATGGCATTGCAGATGCATGTTGAACACTGTGCAGCACAGGCATGTGGCAATAGCCCGACTAAGCCATCCGACCAATCTCGGCCGCACTATGCAAGATCTGCGCTTCATCATAATCGTCATCGCCCCTTCGAGAGCGGTACGTCCCCGTTCTCTGATCGCGTTCAATCATACCTGTAACCGGGGGAGGGGACCTAGCTACATACAGGCCCCCCCTGGCCGGACCCCGTATGTAGCTAGCTACATCCACCTCCTCTCGCCTCCGAAGAAAAAAAAAAAAAATTTGAAAAAATTTGAATTTTTGAATTTTGCGCCAAAATCCCGACACGAAGTACCGTACTTTTGGCGACCCCCCCCCCCCCGGTCGCCGGTCGGAATGTAGGAATGTAGCCTAGGACCAGCGTGACAGGTATGCGTTCAATTGAACACCGCATGCGTTCCAGAAAGGAACGAAGACGGCGTTGGAAACGACGCGCACGTTTGCTACGCTCTTCGCCGACATGGACATTCGACAGCGATTGGTGATGGCGCAGACTGTGGACCAGTTTCGCTCCACGCTGCTTCAGGCCGCTAAAGAGCTGGCGGTCGAGCAGAACCAGTGGCGCGAAAGAAAGACCTCCATTCATCTCAGTCAGGCCAAGGAACAGCTGGTTAGTCATTTTTTTCGAGAATATATGTGTGCTAATTCAAGAACTCGTTGCAGTTGGGCCCTGGCAAATGGTACCCCTGTCGTGGACTCCGCGAAGACTTCTATAAGCGACTCAGATACTATGCATCCGATTTCTTGGACGGTGAGCAGTGTCAAGGGACATCCCGTTGTTGAAATGGATAAACTTGCAGGTTTGCGTGGCCATCGTACTCCACAAAAGATGGTCAGCTCGATAATCTTCCTTTACTTTGCCTGCCTTTTGCCGTCAATCGCATTTGGTGTGCTCAACGACGACAACACCAACGGAAGCATTAGTAAGATTTTGATATTATATTACGTGTGTCCACGGCAAAGCTTACTGCACAATGAACAGACCCCTTTTGGCTAGTAATGTATGGGACGCTGTAAATGGAATTGGCCAAAAACTTCAACGCAAGATTTTAAGGGAAATTTTCAGTGATGTACACGGGCCGGCCCGCGACTCATGGCCCGCACGGCCCGCGGGCCGGCTCACAGAGAAAGTGCGGACCGCGGGCCGATTTTTGAGTTTATATGTGAGCCGGGCCGGCCCGCGGGCCGCTTTTAGAAACTTTCGTGGGCCGACCAGTGTACATCACTGGAAATTTTACAAAGTGGTATACTTAAGATACACTGGTATAGGTTTTACGGCCATTTAAAAAGTTCGGTGAAAGGGGCGCGCGCTCCTTCAGAAATGTGTTCACATTTATCAACCGCTTCACTGTTCGACTAATGCCTAACACCTGCTTTCAGACGTTAAGAAAGTGATAGTTGCTCAAGCTATTGGCGGGATATTTTTCTCCATTTTTGGCGGGCAACCGATGATTATCCTGCTGACCACGGTTCCATTGGCAATTTATATCAAAGGTAGGTAATATTGGTACCTTTCTTTTAGTGAATTTGTGGACATTGCAGTGATATTTAAAATATCTGAGGAGTTGGGCTACAACTTCTTCGCCATGTACGCGTGCGTCGGGTTATGGTGTCAGTTCTTTCTCGTCATCTATGCCATCACGGAAATGTGCAGCATAATGAAATTCGCCACACGGTAAATTTGCATTCGCTTGATGAACTTTTCCATCTTAATCTTTGCTCGTTCTGCGGCTTCACTTGGCTTGAGAATGTTGGGGTGGGGAAACCTTTGTTCAGTAATATCACGGCAGCTAATTTGATTGTATTTTGCCCTTGAAAAAGGTCGTTGAACTTTGCACGTTAGCACCTAGCCTCGTTGAAGTTAAAGTTACAGTCGAACCCGGATAAGTGCACAAAATGCGTATCAATTGTTAGAGCACACGCCACCGCACAAAGAGGCTACGCAGTTCTGCGTAGTCAGTTTTCATGTTGGGGTGTGCTCAAACAATTGATACGCATTTTGTGCACTTATCCGGGTTCGACTGTATCAATCTTGAGATCAAACGTGAACAGTTTTCATGATCGCAATCGCAACAATTCCTCTTCTTGCGTCCACGTCATTTTATTCCTCGTTGCATTGTCTGTTGCGATTCTCTCACAGTTTCGTACTAATTTTTTAAATTCGCATTTTTTTGTCTCTCCACGTTGTCTCTGCTTTGTATTCTTCGCAACACGTCAATTGTGGAAATGCTAGAAAACTATGTTAACATATTGCATTTTGTATAGGTAACGTAGTAGTAGCAATAAGGCGACGTAAGTGTCGAATACAAACAAATCGTACGCGCTCAGATTTTAATCTTACGCAGAGATTGCGAGCAAGATCGATTTATTTTCGATTGCCGACCGTCTGGCTTTCACCGTCTTCTCACTCATTCCCTCTCTCTTGCATTCATTTATCGTTTACTTTCCGAGCCGCGATTATATTTATTGCTTAGCTTCCGCAAATAAACAATCACTCTCTTGCTTTTTTAGCTCAACCAATCAATAATAGAGTGAAAAATGACCAAGTACAAGCTCGTTGTTGTCGGCGACGGCGGAGTTGGCAAAAGCGCGTTGACTATTCAACTGATTCAAAATCAGTTCATTGAAAACTACGATCCAACGATCGAGGATAGCTATTGCAAACAGGTACAGATACTTGGTTGCTGCCCGTATATCTGCAATAATGATCTGGTCAGCAATAATCAGATTGTACGACAAGTCTTCGAGGAATAAACTCTTCGAGATTTTTCTCTTCGAGAGACAAAGTTTTCGAAGAACTAAGTCTTCGAACAGTCAAAATTGTCCGGAAATGTAGCAATCAATCAGTCAACTGAACAACCAACCAATCAATCATTTGAAATTTGTATTTGATATTTAAACGTCCCCTGGACAATCAACCAGTCAATCATTTGTATTTGTATTTGACATTTAACTGCATGGCATCCAGAAATGCTCATAGCTGATATGATATGGGTTGATATAGACGAACTACTGCAATTGTGTCTTTATTTGAGAGAGTTTATCTGCCGGGAAGGGGGGAGGGCTTGCACAATAAATGGGCCTCGAAGACTTGTCCTCGAAGACTTGTTCCTCGAAGAGAAAAACTTCGAAGACTTGTCCTTGAAGACTTGTCTTAGGACGAAATGAAAAACAAGGATCCCATCTTTCCTCCGAAAACGAGATAAGGGTCTCTCCCCTTACCTCAAGACCCTCTCACCGCCTCAAGGCAAAATTCCTGCACTCAATCCTTGCACTCAATCGTAGCTACGAGCAATAAGCAGTAACTAATAGTGTTCCTCTCTGCAGATGTGTTGAAAGTAGCCGCTTTTTTCCTAAGAAAATGATGACGAATTTGTAAATAAGATCAGAATGTTTACACAAGAGCTCTTTCTGTGCAAGCTAAATTTACAAACAAAGATGATTCAGCTGCTTGACTTGGCAAGTTTTGCATTTCGATTAGCGCGTTAGGCTTATGACGTACAACGGAGCCAACAGATTAAATAATAAATTCATCAGTATTCAGCAATCACAGTTATTATAGGATGCATTTATATTTAACTTGACTGTTGTCCGTACTTATTTATCTATGCGGTAATTGTTGCAGTTTTTGTGAAAGAGGTGGTTGGGTTGGCATTTGTCATTTTCCATTTTATTGCCAGTAGATGTTTTTTCGGCGAGCATATTACAGTAACTATCGGTTAAATGGGAATCGCTTAAATGGGAAAATCGCTTAAATTGGAACACTTTTCATGAACTTCAACAAGTTTACCATACATTTTCAATCGATTAAATGGGAATCGAAAATTATCGCTGCCAATTCGGTTTTTGTTCTCAAAACTGATAGCTTGTCACTAACAGCAGAATGTATTGAAGTCAATTATGTATTATAGCCAATTAATGCCAAACAGATAGCTGTCACGTCATTAGCAATAGTATTGATTGTAGATTACAATACGTATTGTAGCCAATTAATGCCAACAGTATATTTTGTACGATTAAGTGCACTAGTACCGGGTTTTCTCGTAAATACGCCCCCCCCCTCCTCTCGAACTTTGCATGGTAATTTGTGGTTAATTAATGTTTTTAAAGAAAAAGATAATTAGCGGGGAATAAAAGGTAACATAAGAAAGATAATAAAAAAGATTAATAATTATTTTTTAACATGTTAATTAGCC
>JAQGCX010000293.1:0-19216 GCA_034700205.1 Plectus parietinus
TGAAATGTAATTTTTTCATAATAAAGGAAATGATGCAATCAGGCTAAAAGAGGTAAACCATAGTAAAAATGTACGCTCTACAGGATGGTAAAAACAAAATGTTTCACGCGCGCAGTTCTGGTACAGTTGCACGAACTTTCCGGACAACCTGATAAATCAATACGCTATGTTTTGTATTTCCCGATCAGGCCCGCATATATCTTTTGCGTTAGGTACCGTAGTCTCTTGCCCGGTCTGGTCGCCGAGTTTCCGACTGTATGTAATGGTGGACCTTGCGCAAGTATGAATGCAACGGTATTGACCAAGAACCTGTTAGGGGGATGGTTCCTAAGTTTGTTAGGTGGCTTAGGGGGGTCGAGACGGTTTAGAGGGTGATGGTGGCTTAAGCTAGCATGTACACTGCTAACTAAGCCTACGCCTAAGCATAAGGCAAACAAGGTGTCCTAACATGTTATCTAACAAGGGTTCTTGGTCAATCAATCTGTATTGATGCAACGTGTGCACTGCGTCGGCGTATCGGTATCGTCATTGTGCGGATGTTTGCGTATGTGGGTGAAAAAGCATTCTCGCAAGACGCATACAGAAGGGAAGCAAAATGGTTTTCGCATTCATCATTGCAATCATGACAAACTGAGATTGTGAAATAGCTGTAAAACAACCAAACGAATAACATTGCCCGAATAGAAGGCCAAAACAACAACTATCGCCGATTCGAGCACAAATCTGCAGACATAACAACACAAAGTTACAAACAAAACTCGTCGCAGCTGAAAAGCAAAAACTAACATCGCTGTGTGAGTGACGCGCGTGAAGCTTCGTAGCACCCGGGAAAAAAGAGTACGCTTAATTAAAGACTAACACCACAAGGTAGTTGAACGAAAGAGCGAAACAGGGGAGAATAGTTTCGAATCTCTAGCAGTACTTCTCGTCGGAACCGTCGTCGCACTGCTCGTTGCCGTCGCACAGGCTGCCTGGCGTCAAACACTTGGTGTTGTCGTGGCACTGGAACTGACCGGGCAGGCAGATGCGCGGCGCTGCAATCAGTGATTATTTATCAGAATGAAAATTATAGTCATTATCATATGACATCATTCATTATTTAATTTATGATAATGATATCATTATCACTTCAATTAATGATATCATATCACTTAATTAATGATATATTATAATCTTCACTGGCTGCAACCACGTGTTCAGTCTCATTCACTATATTGTCAGAATTTTTCGAACAGTTAACCGGAAATCGATCGAACATCCTTCAATTGAATGTCGCATGCTGTCAAAATTCAGAATTTATTGAATTGAGTATCATTACTTCGTATGGTTTAAATTCATTTCTAATAAATGTCCCACAACGACATTTAGTCACTAGTGCACATCTAAAATTCTGGGGTTACGGTGCTTTCTACAGTACTCTATTTAATGTCAATAAAATTATGAGTATACAGCCACAACTTACGGCAGTCACGTTCGTCGGCCTGATCGCGACACTGGTGCACACCATCGCACAAGTAAAGCTTGCTGATGCATCTGAAGAACAGCTGGACTCGGCACAGTTGCAAGTCGTCGCTTACCGAGGGTCGGAGCCGCCGCACAAGATTTCGCTCTCCGTGCAGTTGGACGTGCAGGTGCGACCGTCCTTCTCCAGCTGGAAGCCGTCCGAGCAGCCACACGTCGGTAGTGCCTCGGTGGTATTCGCGCTGTCTCCTGGTCCCAGCAAACAGAGTTGCGAACAGCCAATGTTTGCTGTCAGACATGGGTTTTCGGCTGCAAAATCTGCTTTCGGCTATGTGCTGACTCAATTTTACTGACATTCCGGTTGAGCCGAAGGATGGAAGATGCGGATGCCATAGGGAAGCAACGCCGTCTGTGCGAGGACGGTGACATTGGCTCCGGTGAGTTTGTTGGCGCGCAGAATGCCGCGGTACGTCCAGTCGGTCCAGTAGAGGTAGTCATCGGCTACAGTCAGTCCGAACACGTGCGGGACTGAACCGCTCTCCGACACGACAGTGCGTCGGTTCAGACCATTCAAATCGGCCGATCTAAAATTGAAACACTTCTCTTTGTGCTCTACACTCAGTAACAAATTGTCTGGGGACCGACTCGATTGTGTCTAAGAAAGCGTCTGCCCAGTAGATCTTGTCGGCGTAGTAATCGACAGTCAGGGCGTTTGGCCATACGACTCCTTCGGTGACGATTTTTTCGAACGAAGAGCCGTCCATTGCTGCAGAAGCAATGAAGGCATCAGCGCTCCAATCGGTTGCAAAGAGACGGCTGAAAGCTGACCCGATTGAACAAGTCAATCAGCTGATATTTAAATTACTATTAAAAAGAAAAAAGAAAAGAAAAAATGTAAACATTTCGGATTAGGGAACAGCAACATGAAAACCAACCCAATAGTAGGATGAACGGCAAGTGCACGGGGAAGTTTCATGACGCCCTTGTAGAGGGTTTTGCGATAGCGACCGTCCATTTGCTGGACGAAGATATCCGTCTTCCTCAGAGTGTACAAGTTTCTGAAAATATCCTTGAGTAGATTCAATTGATGATGCAGACTTTACCGTGCGATCCAGTCGACAGAGATTCCTTCAAGACTTTCCACTTCATATTGTTGAATGGGCTGGGGGAAAGCGCCTTCAATGTTGATTCGTTCAAGTACGTTTGCTCCGATGTCGGCGTAGTACAACCGTCGTTCCTACAGTAACCGGTTATGTGTGTATAAAGGCGTGGGCATACTTCCAACGGCCCGTTTTGAACGGTCCGTTTTGTCAACCAATTACCAAGAATGAATTATATATTCTTGATCACGCAATATTAATTCTTGGTTATTGGTCGCAAAACGGACCGTTCAAAACGGGCCGTTTGAAGTCTGCTCAGCCCTTAACCAACGGCGTTCACAATTTTCTCAACAATATTACCTTCACGTCAATGTCAAGCATAGCCGTTTTTTGGAGACCAGCCCGCTGAAGTTGGAAGTTTTTACCATCTTCGGAAATGTTCCAAATACTCTGTCCATGAGCGAAGAAAATCCACAAAGGTGCTAAAATGTTTTGTTTTGTGCTGAGTGGACAAGGGTGGTGTCAAACATTTGTCCTTTCGAATGCAAGTTCGATTGTCGACATTGAGATCGTAGTAGCGGGTGTCGCAGAGGCACTCGTACTTGCCAGGCAAGTTGACGCACTTTTGGCTGCACTCGTTGGTCTGCGCGCACTCGTCGACATCTGCGCAAACGAGCTCGGTGCTCAAATGGGCAGAGAGACGACCGGCTCACCTTGACAGACGCGCAGATCGCGGTCGTACGAGTAACCTTCGGCACAGGAGCAAACGCCCGCTTTGTCGCATGTCGGTTTCGACTCGTCTGACATGTCACAAAGTTCGTCATCGCTGTTCAATCTCTCTGACTGGCAACCGACCTGTTTTTTCCGTAGCGATCTTCAGCATGCAGTTCTTGCCCGCCATGTGTGTCAACATGCGCAGCTCCAGTTGGATGGCCACCGGACAGTTGGCGTTGTAGTCGTTTTCTGTGAGACAGTCGAGGTAGCTCTGCATGACCATGCATTCATGCGTGGACGTGTTGTTGTCGGGACTGAACGTGGCGCCGACGATGTTGCGAGATCGGTCGCGCGAATGCTCAACCTGCTCGTCTCGCAACTGATTCGTCTTGTTTACATAACATTGACGGACGGAAACGTCGGCCGCTACACCCAGAAAACATTGTCGCTGGGAAGTGACGTTTGCCCGAAACTAAATATACTCATTGCTATATTAGTGGCGCTCTCTCGGGATAGGAACGCAGTCACCTTCGATTCACAGAGAAAGTCGTACATCTGCTCTACATGGCGAGCAATCGCCGAACGGCAGGCGGGGGCCACGCCCGTCGCGCAGCGCTTGTACTCCGCGTAGCGACGGCAGAGGTACTCGGGATTGCTGAGCGGCGGATGCAGCGCTTGGTTCTGCAGGTTCACATAGTCCACAAGTGGACTGACGCAGCGCAATGCCACCGCTTCGCTGAACTGGTCGCAAAAGACGGGCAGTTGAGCAGATGCGACTGAAATCACACATTATGCTACCAGAATCAAGGTATCGGTAACATTTTTACAGCCAACGAAATAGTTCTGGAAATGATGTGTCATAAATACCCACCCAAGCCATTCCCCAGTCGTGCTTCAGTAGCGTATACCGTATTTATTCTGATATAAGGACAGTCTCTAACATAGGGACACCCACTAAATCAAGCGATATTATGCGATAAAAATCCAGCGTGGCAATTTTGGACTTATAAGGGGATGGAAATATATAAGGAGATGTGGTTATATTAGAATGAATACGGTAGTTGTTAGGGAGAAGTGGTACAGTACCTTCGGCAGAGAGAGAGACGAGCACGACGAGCCAAGGAAGCAGCATGGCGCGACGACTGTGAGCAGGTGGAGACAGCGACAAATAAGTGCCGACTGCCGACTGCTCCGAGGGTAGGTAAGTCGTCGCGGCCCTCGACAGCGGGCACGGTCGAACGCGACAAGAGTGACCACAAGTGACCACACGCAAGAATGACCGGAAAGCAAACAGACTGCACCGTTCCAGGGAGGCGAGCCGACGCCGACGACAATGCGCCGATGCGTCGACGACGGCGCCCGCGAAATATGTTGTAAGGCGACGACATTGAGTGCCTTGACCTTTCGGCCGTACACGAGGAAGACCGATGCTCGTCTGTCCGCCGGAGACGGTAAACAGAGCGCACTCAGCAACGCGCTTGCTGCTTCGCTCGCTTCCGTCGGCCCTTCTCCGCCCCCCCGCCCAATTGACCGCCTCCCTTCTCGCGTTGCCGCCGTCGTACACTTCGTCCCACTGCCCGTTTAGACCATGTTTATTGACGGCACTCGAGCGAAACCAAACGCATCGCCACGTTCACAACATCCACTGTCGCCGACTGGCGCAACAAGGTACATACACGGTAAAACGGTACAGCCATTCAATCAGCGTGCGTAGCGTTCCGTCCACAGACGAGCTGTGCGTTCGAACTCCGATCGGTTGCTCAAGTACTGCTGCGCTATAGATGAGACCAAAGGATCATCTGAAAGTATTCCTGAGCGCGTGCACAGTTGGCGAAAACTGACGAGGGTTGCAGTCGCTCATCAGGGAAACGACACAGAAGAGCAGAGACTTGATGGACATAGTGGGACTCCATCGGTCTCGCAGCACGTCCAGGCAAATCGTCCCGTGCGAGTCGATGTTGCAATGATATATTCGTGTCAGAAACGTCACCTCAAGCAGCAAAATTGTCTAACTACGTATTCAGGGACGAATGTTAACCTTGGGTGGTTCAAATGGGTACTCTTTGCTCAGTGATAGTTCCAGAAAAAATGTGCCTCCTTCGTAAACTGTTCCTTCCGGACCGTCGACTGCTGCCGCCCATTCGTACAAGTTGTCCCCTTTCGGACCGGCGCTGAAAAATAACGTGTTGTGCGAGTTAGTACCATGCATCTGCGCTACATACCTACAGCCGGGCGGAGGATCTTGGTTTATTTCTTGCACTTCCTTGACGAGTCTGCCAACAGAATAATATAAGGGTGCTCTGAAAGAGGAGCGAACGATGACTACCTCTGAGAAGCGCGTGAGCCGCCGACAGCTGGATGACCGACGAGCGGTTGTCGTCGAGGCAGATCGAAAGCGCCATTGTTCGCTCGCGGAGACGCCTCCCCGTCGCTCAGCCCACCCAGCGACGAATCGAGGAAGGACTGAAAACCCCTTGATTAATCACAATTTCCACGCGATATTTTCCAAGACATGGCTCGATTGACGGAAGAAGCGCATGATGGAAATCGCGCACCTACCTCGTGCAAGGACGACATTTGGCCAGTGCGACCGAGCATACTGCGCGCCGTTTGGAATGGTCCAGTGGAAGACATGTCTGCAGGGGAATTAAATACATGACATACAGTGATTAGTGAGACGGCAGCCGCCTCCTGCGTCGGTACTTTTGCTCAACCGTCCAGTCGTTCTCATATTCTCATGCTGCCACACTATCAATCGGCAATTTATTTCGACAGTCATCGTGAAAAGATAGAATTAAACAAGGTCTAAACATGATTAATACACGGTAAAATCGGCATAGCAAGAGTACAATAGTATATGTTAACATTTGCCAAAGATCAACCAACCTCACCAAATAAACAACCGTAATGTTCCGAGTTACGCAAAGTTAGTACAATGTGAGAAGGGAAAGGAAGTGTGGACACAAGCAACAACAGCACTCACTCGTCAACGCAGACGGCCACAGTTCGTCTGTTTTAATACGAGTGCTTAAAATTAAAGAAGTGTTGGGTACAGAACCCGATACACAAGGATAGATAAAACATCAGTCAGCATATGATCATCTGGAACGTAGCATTCACAGGTCACTTGCAGCAAGCGCCGCCCGTCTTCGTCGCCGAGGTGCCCTGCGAGCCGATGTCCACGCCTTCTCTGCCTCGTCCCGACGGTCCGCCACCGCCAGCCACTTCGCTCTTCGGCAATTTCTTCGCTGAAACAAACATCGTGTATTCGCTATGTGCGCATTGTCGAATAACTAATCAGTCTCTTATCAACATTACAGCACAAGCCGCGAATGTCTACGTACTTTTATACTATGCCAAACGTAACATGTTACGCGGGTTTTTTAGCTTCAGTTTTCTGCTTATGCTCAGGCTTAGCAGTGTACTTGCTCGCCTAAGTCACCTAAAAAGCTTAGGAGCCATGCCCCCCCAAACATGTTACGTTGGCGTAGTATCAATGTCCCAATATCTAGTCGTGAAATACCAAAGCAGATATTACATAAAGATGAATGCATCTGGTTTCTGGCCAAACAAACGTGAACAATGAAGAAACACTGACCAATAGCCAAGAAAATGTCGTTGACGTTCATGGCGGTTTTGGCCGACGTTTCCATGAAGAGCAGTCCATTGTCCTCGGCGTACGCCTGCGCCTCCTACAATATTGACCGTTAAACAATGAGCTTTTCATGCGCATTAAGATGAACCGATCGACGATTAAAGAAATAATGCTTTTTTAAAAAAGAATGAGAAAATTAATGGTTACGGAAGACATGACACTGAACAAATAGTTTCGGAATAGAAACAGTGGTCTGCACTTACCTCGTACTCGACGACTCGCTTGTTGGCCAAGTCCGCCTTGTTGCCCGACAGCGCGATCACAATGTTGGGGCTGGCCTGTCGCTGCAGTTCCTTCACCCAATTCTTGGCCTTCGAGAACGACTCCTGAAATGTGTTTATGCAAAACTAACGTCGTCGCAATCGTCTAACCATTTCTTACCTGGTTGGTAATGTCATAGACGACAATCGCAGCCTGCGCTCCGCGATAGTACATCGGCGCCAGAGAATGGTACCTGAAAGAGCAGAAATGTTGACAGCAATAATGAGGATTCTCAAAACGTCCTCAAAGCAAAAATGATAAGGTGTTTACCGAAAATATCAATTCTAGTCAGTATAAAATCAGTCCAGTTTATCTCTGCAGGCAACAACTGAAAACGAACCGTTCTTGACCCGCCGTGTCCCAGATCTCAAACTTGACCGTCGTATCATCAAGACAAACTGTCTGCGTGAGGAACGCGGCTACAAATAACAACGCGACAAATTAAGACAATTCTCTAATCAAGGATGCTTACCGCCGATCGTGGACTCCTGATATTCGTGAAATTGGCCCTTGACAAATCGCAACACAAGAGATGATTTGCCTGAAAGTGAATGACTGAGATAAAAGAAAAAAACAAGATAAAGGGTAGAAGGAGAGCTGACCGACGGCGCTCTCGCCGAGGAGTACGAGCTTGAACTGACACGTCTTGTTCGCACCGGTACCGTTGCCCGCGCGCTGACCGGGTCGTGCAGCCATCTCGTTGGTCACGCTACACAATCACGCGCAAAATGCAACGAACTGAAAGCAACCCTATATTCATCTCATATCACCAATAAAATCACATACAATCATCAAATATCTACATAAGAAAACCAAGAAATGCACCCCTTTCTCAATTTTGTCAGCAAAAAAGGTAATTATCTTTATCATGGCGCAATGAGTCACTGATCAAGTGACTTATCATTCTAGATACATTTGTCATGATTTCTTCACAACGAACACATCGGTCAGAATGAAAACGGATAAGAAGCATAGCTTACCAAGCCAAAACTGAGCAATACACAGACAGACCCTTCTGTTCGCCGCTGCAGCTTCTCCGACTAGCAGGACGAAATTGCCTAAAAACACTTGTGGATCACCACCGACATCATCACAGCACATGCACTGGACAAACACACAGTGGAGAGATCAGAGACAGTGAGTATCAAAATCGCGCAATGCAGATGGTAATGCTGCGTCGCACTGTGTAACTGCAGGATTTCGTGCCGGGACCTCTTGAGCAGCACACGAGGCTGCTCACATGCTCAACATGTGCAGCGCTGCGTACATCATAGAAACGCCATGCACGAGATTGAAACGAGATTGAAACTCGCTTGTCGAATTCAACAGACGTTGTTCAATAAACATTCCGGTTCTTGTCGACGTCGTTTCTTGGCCTTGGCCAGGTGTCATCCTTACCACTGCATCATGTCACTTGTAGGGCGAGTTACAATCTTCGGAAGGTTCATTTCAAATGGACTTGCGCGGTTTTTAGTGCCTGTTTTTGAGACGAAACGAAATTGCCTCGGACCCAGGAGACTTGCGCGAGATGGACAATAATGAGTTCCATTTAGTTATGAGTTCGTTTTGTATTGCAAGCGTTCAATTTGTCCTATATAATATATACATGACCTTTTTAGTTGTGCGAAAACTTGGCGGCATGGGCCTAACGTTTCCTTTGCCACATTTTTTATTTATGATTTGTTTCCGAGCATTTGTATTTCTTAATGTCATACCTCATCAAACAATGTTGCAGGAGTTTCAATCGAATTTCATGAACGAATAGTCACAGGATGAACAAAGAATGAGGCAGTCTGATCGTTTAAAGAGATCCATGGCAAGCTTAGCTGGTACGGAAAAGATGGCCATCTGTACTTGATCGTCTATTTTCACTTCGTCTCGTGTCTATCTGTTGGTGCTGCTTTCGAATCACTTCGTATTTCCTCCTACATTTAATTGGAGACAAGTTGTTCAAGCGGAAATAGGAAACTACAATTGATCTTCAGTGGGATCGTGCTTGCATGGCTAACAACGCCGCGCAGGTCCTGAATGACAAAAACATCAGTAAGATTTTCATTGCTAAGCACTCATTGCTCATCCGCGCCTCCTAATCGATGACTCATTAGTATAAATCAATTTGTTTCCATTACATTATGCGTTCGAATATAGGGACGCTTAAATAATCTTCGTTTGATTTTTTTGTATGTGACTTATCATTTATTGACACATAACAAGTGGTGCCAAAAAATAACAGCGTCCGTGTTGGTACGCGGGAAATGTCTCGTGCCAGTGTGTCGTAAATCGGCGTTCAAGTCGGCTAATTCGATGTTGTTCAGAAGCGGTCGATGAGAGCGACTCTGATTCGGGCAGCGAAGGAAGTGAGTGCGACGAGGACACGAGTGTCGCTACAGCCCCGCCCACCGACGGTCGTCGTCGGTCGCGCAGCAACTCGGAACCGCAGGAACGCATGAAGGATGTCATTGCCCAGTTGCGCGATCGCGAGAAGCGCAACGCCCCCCACGGTAATCCCTCTTTCTATACTCGTCATTTCTACAAGAGTTTACCAGATTTTTAAGACCTAAAACTTTTGCCACCAAAATCGTTGTGGGAAAATTACAGGAAACGGATTTTAATCGTATTAATGAACGATTTTCAATCAGTAAAACGTTGTTTATCTCATGAACATCATTCTTTCTGTTTGAACGACCTCAATTTGTGGTTAACTCTCATAGAAATTACGACAATAGCATTACTCGAGACTTTCTTGCATCAGTCCAGACTGCCATTTAGCTGCCACAGCGAAATCGGAGACTGCATGCGATGAGTCGTTGCTCGCGCGCGTGAGGGGAAATCGGAGTGGCGCAATGAGTGTCGGCCTGATGGACGACGAAGCGACCGACTCTGTTCGCTGGCGCGCTCAGCTGCCGTGTGTAAACACGTTGTGCGGCGTTGCGGACGGACTGATCAGTGTAGGAAGCGGCATGCGAGTGAAGCGACCCGCGAATCGCGCAGTTAACCTCGACGGGGATGCGTTGATCGATCGCGACGGGGTGCCCTGCCGCGTTCGAGGAATAATCGTCCGTCTCCGGGGGGCTGAACGTCCAGACGCTCACTTCCAGGCGGGCAGTGGTCATTGGTCTCGCGCGTCGGGCGGTGAGCGCGTTGAGCGGGGGCGGCTTGCGGTGTTGCGACTTTGCAGAATGACCTTGCACGGAACGCTGTGGGGTGCCTTCGTGCGCGACCGATCAACCTCCCGAATGCAATGGGCGGTGGCCGACGGAAGTGCAGCGGCCTCGCGTCGGCCACATCTCTTCGCCTTCTCTTCCCTTTCATTTTTGCTCCCATCGTCTCTTCCATTGAACTTCTCCCAGGCGCTAGACCCTTCTCTGTCATAGGACGCGCGCAGCAGTCAAGGTCCGCGTCGTTGTATCATTGTTGGCGTACTGGCTGTCGGTTCATTCACGTGGATGTTCAGCTGATCAGCCGTCGACCAGTGCCACTCCACCCGGGGAGAAACCGACCAACGGCACGATGAAACCTGCGCGCAAGATGAAGCAGAGCCAGAGCTCCGACGGCATCGCAGTGTCTGGCGGTTCGCCTCGTCGACGCGCCTTCAGCCAGTCCATCAAGACCGGCAAGTTCTGGCTCCGTCTGCTGCAGCCGTGGAAGTGGAAGCGTGGAGGGCGACGGAAGCGACACAGTCGGCGCGGCAAACGGTCTTCGCGACGCTCCACCGGCTCGTCGTCGGGCGATCGCACGCCCGTCCTGCTCGACGAACCCAAGAACAACGTCGCTTCCGCATCCACCGCCGCTAATGGTCAGTTACTTCTTCCTTTAGCCGTCGAGTTGTTATTGCGCCGGCAATGTCCGCAGTATTAGCGACCCGTGGGACATGTATATGAGAAAAGCAGCGGTGGGCTGTTGTCGACTGGACAAGTGGCGGTTGGCAGTCAACGGGGACTGGTCGGCGTGCGGAGAGTGCTGGGGAGCGTTTTTTGGCGACGAGTGTTTCGGATCGCGATCTGCCTCTCTCTCGAGTGTTTGTCGTCGTCGACAGCTAAACGTTGCAGACGCGCAAGTCGCTGACACCGCCGGACAATCCGCCGCTTGCGAGTCAGCTGCTTCGGCGCCTGGCGTCGATCCGGTTGGTCAAAGTCAGAGCTCGAGCTCAGCCACCGTCGCTCAGTCGCCGATCGTCAAAGGAGTTCAGTTCGGCGCAATCACGTACGTGCGCCAATTACCTACTTAGTTATTGTTATCCATTCTTGGTCAGACCGGTTTAACTATGCGACTGATGACGTCATGCTCATAGTTCCGTCCGTCTCATCAATAATACATAACAAAAACGAACAGCCTAAAGGGCTCGGCATACTTCCATCGTGACCAATTGCGACCAATTACTAAGAATATCGTGTGATCAAGAATACAGAATTCATTCTTGGTAATTGGTCGTAAATCGTCACGATGGAAATATGCTCAGCCCTTAATTGTGTGTGCCGACTGTTTATGTTGCGATTTTCAGCGTGGAAACAGTGTCGGTGTCTCGCGTGCACACGGTGGTGGCGACGGAAGAGAATGGCAGCGAAATCCAGAAAGTGGTCATCGCGTCTGTCGGCGGCGGCGGTGCTGGTCAGTATCTCTATTCTTTGTGACGCGCCCTCGGCGCCCTGCTACTTTGCCTTGCTTCCCTCTGGCTGCGGTTTCGTGTTCGAGGTGGAAACGTGATTAGTATCGATTGGGTACATCATTTGGATTTGGGGCTGTTTCGGGTGGCGCACATGCGAGAGTGCAGTCCGTCACACGTGAGAGGTTCGCTATTCCCACTGGACCCGTCTGCGTAACCGACTGATTCCCACCATATTGCTCCTCTTCCAGGTTCCGCTCTGACCAACGACGAATCGTTCAGTCGGCGTGTCGGTCTTTCTCAAGAAGACAACGCGTCTACCATTTCTCAGGGTGATCTATACCTATTTTCACTTTTCCTTTTCTAATTGCTTCCTGTTGTTGCTCTTTAGATAAACTAATGGCATCGATCTTACCCCCATATTTATTGAACGTGTGCAATTTCAGCTGGTGAAATCGACGAAGACTACGATTGGTCAGTTTCGCAGCCGACCACGCATCGACCAGCCGACGCCACTGACGGTGACAACATTGGTTCAAACGGCTCTGCGTTCATGCCGGCTGGTCCGCTTATACAGCGTTGCTGACGCGTTGTACTGTCTTCTTTTTCAGCTCAGATGCCTGGAGTACAGGAAGTTCCGGTCAAGGAGCCCAACTACCAAGCGCAACCGGACAGATCGGTGTTGCGTAAGGCGGGACAGCCGTCTCGCTTCAAGGTTCACAAACGTCCGTCCGGTCGGGCAAAGGCGAAATCGTCGCCGCTCATGACGACGCTCAACGAAGATGTCGGTCGCACCGAAAGGTTTGATAGTAGCCTAAGCCTAAGGGAAGAAAAAATGACATTGAGAATTCAGTCCGGACCTGCCCAGTCGCCTCACCGACGATAGCGATAGCGACACCGACATCCAGTACAGGGATGAAGAGACTACTGACTCCGCTACTGTCAAGTTCGGTCCGTGCTCATCCCAATCGCACGCCGACGAAGAAGACGACGATGACGAGCAACCGCTTTGTCAGCTCCCTCATTCATTCAATTCAATTCATTTTTCACTGTCCGTGTATTTAGCTGGTCTGGCAGCCAAGGTGCAGCGCAAGGATACTCTGTCGTTGAAAGCGGCGCTGGACGCTCCCGATCCCGTCGACGATATTCCTAACCAGACACCGCGCGACCGCAAAGAACTCATGCATCGCGCGTCCATCAAACTGGAAAGGTATAGTCGGCCGCAAGATACCAGTCGGGGGTCTTTTGCTACAGCATTGCAGCACAAATCGATAGTACTATGTTTCTGTTGCATGATCAGGTCGGAAAAATCAGTACGTATGTTTTGTGTTTGATACCGTAGTTTACTGCCCCGAATGGTCGCCGTGTTTTTGACTATAGGTACGGCGATTCTTACCTTGTTGAGTATACTCGTAATTTTTACGAGAGTTAACCGAAATTAAATGTTGTTCAAACAGAAAGATTGATGTTCATGGGTCAAAGCAATTTTCGCTGCGTAAATATTACTAAGTATTATTTATTATTATGATAGGGAACAGGAAACAATCATTTCTGATAATGGTGACATAACGAAATTGGTTGCAAACATTCTCGGTGTACGTTGAAAATGTTGAAAATCCGGTTAACTCTCGTAAAAATTACGAGTATACTGACGTCTATTTTGCAGGAAACTAAGTGAGCGACCGTCCGCCGACGAGCTCGAGCAGAGAAATATTCTCAAGGTCAAGGAAGCAGAGCGCATTTCCAGGTCGCAGATGGAAGCGACCAGAAAAATGCTGCTGCGAAAGGTCTGAGTGGTCGCATTGTTCGCTCAACGCGCAACTCGTGTTTTCAGCTCAGTTTCCGGCCGACCGTGCAAGAGCTTAAAGACAAGCAAATTATTCAGTTCAACGACTACGTTGAAGTCACTGAGGCCGAGATTTACGATCGCAAAGGGGATAAACCTTGGACGCGTTTAACCCCTGCGGAAAAGGTAAATTTCGTGCCGGCGATGCGGAAAAGAATTAATTGCTTTCAGGCGCTGATTCGAAAGGAATTGAACGATTTTAAGGCTACGGAAATGAATGTACACGAGGAGAGCAAAGTGTTTACCAGGTAGGGATTGCTCGCAATCGATTATTTCCATCAATTATATTGTTTGTCTGCAGATTTCACAGGCCATGACATGCCGCTCTCTCCTGATTCACCTACTGGTCCTCCTGGTTTCATCGAATGTATGCAAAAATGCGTTGCTTTAATCAACACGTCGTAATCTGTGTAACTGATGGGCAAGAGTTTGATGAAGGTGTTCGCCAGTTGCGCCGTTTGGCCAATCGTGGCGCACAACTTGGAAAATGTAATCATTCAGGTGATATTTCTGACCCACAAGTCTTCCTTTGTTTGTGCCGCCCATAACATAGCACTTCCCTTGCTCCGTTGGTTTGATCATGTAAATTGCTCTCTGAGAATTTGTCGCAGGCGCGCGTTGTCAATGTTTACTTTGATACCATGGCTGTAGATGATAGTCGCCGCATTCGCTTCCCACGAGAGAAGTTGGACTGTGATTATCGCCGAACGCACTGAATGTGACCGTTTCTGCGACGTCGCCCGTCCATGTCGACGTTAATATTCAGCATGTGCTCTGTGATTCGATTGATCGCTCGCAATTTGGCTGAGAGCACGTGGTCCTGCGTTTCAAACTATACATCTCATGGTGTGGTATTTGTACATCGTTTTTTGGTCGATGTTTCTATGCGATGCTGAGACCAGATTGTATTTCGCGCGCAAAATTGACTCCCATTGTAGCTGTACGGGCGATTCCTCCTTGCTCTCATTCGTCGTCTTCCCGTTTCGAATGTAAATTATACTCTCTCTCTCTCTCTCTCTATTCGCTCGTGCTGTTCAGTTTTCGTGTAGTCGGTAGTAAAGCAAATGCTCAAAATTTATCTCTCGGAGGATAAGCCCACAAGTTTCGATAACGCACGCAACGAATGTTGTTGCGAAAAAAAGCAGATCGTTATGCTCGGATAGGATGTTTACCATACTCAGAAAACGGCGACAAGTGGCAGTTTGCGAAGAGCGAGTTACAGTAGTTGGCGGATATCACAGTGAGAGATCATCGGGGCGGTCGTCGATGTCGTCGAGACGTTCCAGTGTGTCGTCGTCGACGGAGACGCCGGACAGGTCGGACGCCTCGGTGTCCGAGTTGGCCTCGGAGTCCTCGAGCTCGCCGACGTCCAGGTACGTCTGCTGGTCGTCCTGTTCCAGCTCGCGCCTCCGCCGTTTGTCATCAGTCTTGTTCTCGGGCTCCGGGAGCCCGGCCTTGGCGCCGCTGGTGGTGCAGCGCCCGCCCTCCTCCCAGTCAAAGGGCTCGTCCATGGGCCAGTTCTTGCGCGCCATAACCGCCAACAGCTGCTTGCTGATGGACTCGTAGTCGATCTCCGAGCGGTAGTTGAGTCTTCTCAGGTAGTGCAGGACTTGGGTGAACTCGCGCGGGCATGAGCTGAGCAGCACGCGATCCTCGACCCGCTCCTTGCAGTCGTGCGTTTCGTGTCGGTCCATGTGGCGCCACGGCAGCGAGCCTCTAATCATCTCGATCAGCTGGTAGAAGAGCGACCACAAGTCGTCGCACGGACCCTGCTCGAGCCGGCGGTGCACGTTGATCGAGCAGTAGCGCACGGTGCCGCGGAAGGTGACGTCTCGCCGCGGCTCGCGCCAAATCTTCTCGACCGCTCCGTCGATCGGCTTGAAGAAGGCGTACTGCCGCGCAAGCCCAAAGTCCAGTATGAATACGGTAGTGCGACTAAGCTCGTCGAGGCCGAGCGCAAAGTTGGACGGCTTGACGTCGCGGTGGACGAAGCCGACGTCGTGCAGGTGCTTGATGGCCTCGAGACACTGCAGTCCGAGGCGCACGCTCGAGCTGGTCGTCAGCCGCTGTTCGGGCAACTGACGGCGAATGTCGGACAGCGAGCGGCCGAGTAGCGTCATCACGACAAAGTTGAAGTTGTTCAGCTTGCCGCTCATGAGCAGTCGGCACACGTGCGAGGACGTTTGCAGCTTGCGCAGCACGAACACCTCCATCTTGAGGATCTCATCTTCCTTGTCGAGGCCGGTCGGTTCCGCCTTGAGCGCGGCCCGCCGCTTCGTCTTGAGCGAGATGACCTCGTAGACGACGCCGCAGCCGCCCTCGCCCAGCTTGCCCTTGACCTTCCAGACGTCGCGAACGACGGCGCCTATCTCGAGCTCCACCGCCTGCATCGTCTCCTCTGGCCCTTTCTGCGCCCAGCAGCCGTTCTCGGGTAAAATCAATATAACAAGTGATCATCTTCTGATGCATTTGTCCCGCTCTACGTATTCACATTTTAAACCGGATTGATTGAGTTTCACAACCGTTTGCAAACATGTACAAAGATAAAAATCAGTAGAATTACACGATCTCCTCGAAAATTCTCCGCCGTGCATTGGCAGGCACTTTCGCAAACTTGTATTAAAAAACTTGCAAAATGGACATGTGCTTCAAACAACTGTTTTCTCTATTGAAAATATATTATCTCGAAAGTGAAACAGAACCTCGCATTTCACATTCCGCACAGTAAGATTATAAGCTCGATTCAACTCTTCACATTATCAATGACACAATACTGTCCGTCCCAAACTAAGAAGCGTAACAGAATTTTTCTAAATCCATCCATCCACCTATAAAATGACAATTCAATACCGAATATGCAGCATAAGAACATTCATCAGTGATAAATCTGAAACGAACAAATAGCAGGAGTATGTGAGGCCAAGATGGCGTAGAATGTACTAGGAGAGCATAGTTTTCAAACGAGCGTTGATTTAGGCGTCGCCGGCAAAGGTCGAGCCCTTAAGACTTCATAGCGTTCTTCTTTCGGTATCTGCCGATCGTCGGAGCGCAATGTGGACGTGGATTCGGTGCGCGATTGATGGACCTGCGGGTGATTAGTCGTTGGTGGCGACAATTGTCTGCGAGGACTGGTCGAATCACTGCCCACCGTGTAGCTCAGTGTTTCTACGGAAGAAGTAGAATTGTTGCGCATAGACGCCGGCTGAACAAAGCTGCGATTGGCGGCGCCGGGACGGGGCGTGGAAGGAACGGAGCGCGACGAAGACAGCGAGAGCGAGTCGGCGGCGTAAGACTGCACTCCGTGCATCTCTTTCATGTACGGGTAGCCCGACGTGATCTTCTCCACGGTTGCAGCCGGATGTCGTTCATGACGCCACATGACCAACGGATGATCCTGTCGATCAAGCACCGACATCAGGCGACTTTGCTCGTTGTACAGCGCCGCCACGTCGGCACACAGGTCTGACACGGTCACGTCCACCATCACCGGCCCGCCATTGGTCGTGTGCGTCGGCGGCGACCAGCGCAGATAACATTCGCTCCAGATCCGCACCTGAGCCGCCGTCGAAGGAGGCCATAGCACCATCTGCGTCTGGCCGTCGGGCTGGATCACATCGACCAAATGACGAGCTGCGTGCAAAGGGTTGGCGAACAGACGACAATGTTCGGCGGAGTAGAAGCGTCTGAGTGGAAAAGCGTCGCAGCGCTTTCCGAACATGGTCAATTCCTTGAGTGAGTTGCACGAGAAGCTAGTGGTCAGACCGGTGGTGGCCAGGTCCCAGATGGACACGAGCATGGCCTGTGAGAAGTCGAAGTCGATCTCGTAGGAGTGGACGAGCTGCGACACGCAGTCGAGGAACAGCAGGAAGGTGGGGGCCATTTCGTCGGTGAGCGAAGTGCTCGTCGTGCAACTGGCGCCGAACAGTCGCAGTCCAAATGGATGTCCCAGCGCGCACCACTCCTTCTGCACGAGACGCGCAAATCCGTTCTGCGTGCGGAAAAACGGATCCAGGCACAACTGCGCCA
This sequence comes from Plectus parietinus, assembly GCA_034700205.1. Classification (NCBI taxonomy): domain Eukaryota; kingdom Metazoa; phylum Nematoda; class Chromadorea; order Plectida; family Plectidae; genus Plectus; species Plectus parietinus. Next base: position 17,667 of record JAQGCX010000293.1, read on the forward strand.
AACTCGACACCACTGCCGTTATGTCGAAGCCCTCCATTTCTGCAATACAGATGTAGTCATAAGGGGCTGTCCACAAATTACGTAACCCTTCCGGAGGGTTGGTTACACACAGGTTACAAAAAATCGATATTTGTATGCTACAACATTAGAGGGGGGTAGTTTTGGGCAATTCCGGGGTTACGTTACGCACAGGTTACAAGAGGGAGGGGGGGATAAAAAAAAGGCCAAAAATAGGATTACGTAATTTGTGGAGCCTCTAACGAGTCCACAGAGGCACCAACAATTATACTCATAATTTCTTTGACGGTAAAAAGCGTACTTTAGAAAGCACCGTAACCCCAAAATTTTAGATGTGCAATAGTGATTAAATGTCGTTGTGGGACGTTTACTAGAAATGGATTTAAAGCATGCGAAGTAATGATACTCAATTCAATAAATTCCGGATTTTGACGGCATGTGACATTCAATTGAGGGGTTTTGGATAGCTTTCCAGTTAACCGTTCGAAAAATTCTGACTATAAGAAGCAAGAAGTTTTGAAAAAAAAGTTCGGTACGGCAACGTTCCGATCAATAAGAATGCTAAGAACGACAAATTCCAATGATTTTAACGGAACCTTTGAGAATGACCGATCTGCGTCTCTCAACGATTGATTCGACCACTTTGTGCGAATGAGAGAGGCACTGGAATACCAGTTGACACCAGCCGGTTTCATCCACATTCGTGTACCATCGATTGTCGCTGTCTTGAAAACTACTCAACAGATCTGAAAAGCAGGAAAAGTGAGCACAGCAAATGGAAATGATCACATACCAGCAGAGCAGAGTTTGCGTAATGCAGAAAAAGCAGCAGCGATGCGACTACGCACAATTGTCACATCGAGCACGTCCGGGAGCAGATTCTCGGGATGAGCGTGCGCTACATCATTGATAATCCTGAAATTACACGCGTTGTTCAAGCAAGCAGACGAAGCGAACAACGTTTCCACTACCCAATAAAGGTCACATCATCGCATAAATTCTTGCAAACGGCGAGCGAACAACTGTTATTTGCTTTCATTTCAGATTGATGAGAGAATTTCATTGAGAAATCTTTTACGGAAAAAGAATATTTGACTTACACATCCCACATCTGTTCAGTAGCCATGGACACAGCACTGGCGTCGGACGAACGGAGAATAGCGCAACCGTGTCGAGAAGACCAACACCACACCTGAAATGCAAATCTATCGTCGTCAGCAGAAACAAAGAACACACGAAACGTACCGGAAATCGATAATTGGTCCAATTGACGCACATCGTTTCTAACTGATGATCGTATAAATCGATTGGCACGACGACACACTCCGGATAACTAAAGAAATTTCATTGACAGAAGATACAAAGTGCTCTACTCAGGGGCGAAGCTAAGGTTCAATCCAAGAACGGGGCCTACCATAAAAATGATTAGTGTATAACTTGTTTACACAGTGGGTGCCCACCATATGTGATAGTGTGTTTGCTTATTTTTTGTCTTAGGCTTAGGCTTAGGCTTAGGCTCACACACTAGTCAT
>JAQGCX010000294.1:0-19188 GCA_034700205.1 Plectus parietinus
TCACAAAATGTCCAAGTGGCTCAATGCCAACACGTACGACTGTAAATCTGAAGGTCGCCGGTTCGAGTCACCTCGAGTGTACTGATTTTTGCATACCCCCATACCCTCCACGCGCATGTCTGATTTGTGTCTTTATAATATTGAACAAAAATCAATGTTTTGTCGCATATATTTTAGTGTCAAGTGATGGAATACAATCAACAGATGAACCAACAAAATTGTATACGCCGAGCGCAGAGAGGGCAGCAATTAAGATTCAAGCGGGATGGCGAGGACATCTGGCACGGCGACAACTTCGGCGTTAGTGTCTATTGTTCGCCGTTGCTGACGTCGTCCGCGGTTTAATTTCAGACGAGCACAAGGCGGCAACTAAGATTCAGAAACATGCACGCAAATATCTCACCCGACGCATCGCCGCTCGACCTGCAGGTTAAACACACTTCATTTTTTGTTATTTCGATACCAGATGTAACTCCGCACTCATCACATTTCCTAGCACGTTGCATGCCGATATTCAGACTATTTCGAAGAAGAAATGGCCGTTTTGGTCCTTCAACGAGCTTTTCGCGCTTTCAAGCATTGGCGATTATGGCAACGGAAACGATTGTTTGAAAGAAAAAGTATAGCATGCGATTTTGCATCTTTTGTTCACATCATTTTGGAGATATGTACAGTTGATGAAATCGGTCGCGAAACCGCCACTCAAGCTGCTACTCGCATTCAGGCCGGTTGGCGAGGGTATCGGGCGCAGAAGAAGTACGAAGTTGAAAAGCAAATAGCACAAAGTACTGTTATGCAGTGGCATGTTGCACCGGCATGTGAGAACATAGCACGTTGCAGAGTTTAGTCAGTTCGATCAGCTCCGAGCACGACGGGCTAGCACGGTCATTCAGGCTGCGTTTCGTGGATTTCGCACGCGGAAAAAATACGCACGCACCCAAGAATTCTACGATCCATGGGCGAATATGGGTTTTTTTGTTGCCAGCACGGGTCTTGATTTTCCATTAATTTGGCTCAAAACAACATGATTTTCGTTTTTAGAATCTGAAGAAGATCGCCTGGCCAAAGAGGAAAAGGCGGCGATAGTGATTCAGGCGGCATATCGAGGCTACGCTGTGAGAAAACATCTCAAAGAATCGCTGGGAAATGCATGGCCTGGTATGTTGAACGAATTCCCTGTAATCAGACAAAACGATAATCATATCGTCACAGATGTACGAGAGCAGGAAACAGATTTGGGTGAATCAAACGCAGAAAAGGAAGAGGAAGAAGTTGTTGTCCAGCAGGAACCAGATTCGAGTGAATCAAACGCAGAAAAGGAAGAGGAAGAAGTTGTTGTGCAGGAGGAAAGAGATTCGGTTGAATCAAACGGAGAAAAGGAAGTGAACGAAGTTGTTGTGGAGGAAGAAGAAGCAGAACTGATGGAAGAAAAGAAACGGCATAGCAAGAAAACGCATAAGGGAAGCAGTAAGAAGAAACGCGCAAAGGACGGACCGCAGCTTGGAAGTGAGCCAACATTCATTTATTGTTTGAAACATTTCTTTTTCTTTAAGGTATCACCTATACCGTATCAGTGTGCACGGGCAACCGATGGGCCGCTGATACCGATGCCGATCTTTATATCATTCTTCACGGCGAAAATAGCCATAGCGAGAAACACTGGCTCAAACAGGTGTCTGAAGATCCTAAGTTTGGCCAGAACCAGGTCGACACGTTCGAAATACAGTCCGGAAATCACGGATCGCTGACGAAAATTGTCATCGGACATGAAAAACAAGGCTACGGTACGACGATTTCCTTTTCTATGAATTTATTTTCGGTTTCAGGTGCGGGAATTTTCATCGAACGGGTGCTCGTGATGGAAAACATCGCCGATGGACGGCAATTCTTCTTCACGTGCGCCAAATGGTTCGACAGCCAGCAGGTGGACGGGAAGATCGAACGAACCATTCGTTGCATCGGATTCTATCATATGGCCAACGCGGACACGGATCCTGAAGCGTCAAGTTAGTCAACTCTTTGCAAACGCACCTCATTCGCTGCCACATATTCTCTTCAGCTAATCGTTGGGAGCTAACCGTCCACACTGGTGACAGTCATGGCAACGGCGGAACGACCGCCAATCTGTCTGTGACCGGATTCGGCAGTTACGGAATGTCAGAAGCAATTCCAATTAGCAATGACAGTCTCGACCAAGCCGGATCGGTCAGCGTGTTCCAGGTAGTACGAAAATATCGGCGTCCAGTCGGGGGGGGACCGCAAACCATTTCAAATTTTCGCTGATCTCTGCTAAACAAACGAGCGCAAATAAGAGTTCATGAGTTGGCGTCCTGCCAAAATTTTGTTCACTTCGCAATATTCTTTGTCCTCCCGCTAAAAACCGTAATTTTCGCGTTAACCGTGATAAAAACAGAAACATACAGTATTTTGCAACCCCGCCTAGTTTTCCACGCTCCGATAATAACAGCTCTAGTGTTCCGTATTGTGACACAACTATTTCACAAAGCGCAGGTGTCCTTTGGCGACATTGGAGAACTCTACAAAATCCGTTTTGAAACGGATGGATCGGGATCGAATCCGGATTATTATTTGGATTTCGTGGAATTGACGGACATGGACACGGGGGAGCGAATGACACTGAGATGCGGAAAGTGGCTTAGTTGGCTGGACAAAGACAAGGACGCCAACGCGCAGCCATTCCGCGAACTGTCCGTCGTCCGCACCGGCGTCGAACCGCTCTCATGTTCGTCGTAGATTGCATAAAAATGAATAGGCATCGTCTTTAGTGATAAGATATGAGGGTACAATCACATCAACGGAAATGCGTAGCACTCACTTACTCGATGGTCATCTGGAAGTACAAATCATTGGCGAATTCGGCGAGACTGGCTCCTTTCCCGTGGCCATTCCTGCCAAAATCGCCGGCTCGCTCAAACTCACCGAGGTTCGCAGCCATTCTTTCGAAACAAGTGCTTGACATACGTTTTAGGAAATTCCTTTCAAAGTCGACGCAGTCAGCATTGGTCGGATTCGTCTCATTCGGCTTTCGTTCCCAGTCGACGAAAGCGGTACTGCTTTGTGAACAAGAAGAAATTATTGATAACACTCACGTTTTCTTACAGGTGAAGCGCTGTCAGAAGGCTTTGCGCTTCTGCAATCCATCTACGACAAACACAATATTAGTGCGGCTACTGCCGTTGACTGGGTGGTGCACAAGGTGGTCATTCGTGAAAGTCCCCACGCTCCGTATAGATTTGTGTTCGCCGAAAGCCATGTCTTGCCCGAAGACGACCGTAATGGAGTCGTTCGAAAGGACTTGCTTCTTACTGGTGAGTATCATTAGCGCAAGACTTAGGCTTAGGCTTAGGCTTAGGCTTAATGACCGAAATTTCACCATCTGCTATCGGCACATTACAGAAATGGAAGGATTGCCGACAAAAGTGGGCAAAAAACGGAGCAGTAAACGTCAACCTCCTAAATATGTGGTGTCGTTGACGACGGGAGAGACGGCGGACGCTGGGACGAACGTCACTCCATTCCTGACTCTCTGCGGCGATCGAGCCGTGGCCGATCTGATACCGCTGATCAAAGATGATCTCAAACTGCAGCCTGGCACTACCACCGAATTCGATGTTCGATAATTTAAGCGAATCACTAAGGTATAACTGAATCTCTTCGTGTGTGTAGTTAAACACGGAAGACGTGGGTCTGCTGTACAAAGTTCGCGTGCGAATGGAGTCGTTGCCGCCGGCAGCAGTCGACAGCGGATCCGAGGCAGACACGACCTCATCCTCGTGGTACCTAAAAAAGGTGCGGAGATTGTCGTTTTTCAATCGCGGCATCGCGTGACGGAATCGCTTGTCAGCTGAGAGTGCGTGATTCCGCCAACGGCGATGAGCTCCGATTCCCGGTGGAAATGTGGCTCGACCCCGATGCCGTGATCGAACTGCCCGCTGTTTGGCCTGACACGCCCCCGCTGTCATGTGAGAATTTCGTCACTACCCATGTCCATCATGTCCTACTATTGCCTTTACACAGTGATTCTTTACCAAGTGACCGTCTACACCGGCTCCGATTCGCCCAATGACACAGATTTCATTGTGTTCTTGAACATTTTCGGCAGAAAGGGAGACATTGGACGACGCAATCTGCGAAACGCTTCTGGCACTCAGCAGGACTCCATTTTCAAACCAAGCAACGTAGCTGAATGCTTTCACAATAATTCAGAGCAAATCGTTAAACTTACAGGCGGACACGTTTGATTTGGAAGCAGTGAGCGTGCAAGACATAGAGAGTATCGAAATCGGACTATTGGAACCGAGCGAGACAAATCACTGGTTTCTTGACCGCGTTCAGATCCTCGACGCCGACGGGGGTCGATTGTACGTGTTCGACGCAAAGAGGTACATACATACCACACAATCTCAATTCTACACCCAATACGTTGATTTTGCAGCTGGTTCTCTGCTTCGAAGACGGATGGGTTGACGGAGCGCAAGTTGTCAACAACGCGAGTGACGGATGCCCATGCAGACTGAAAAATTCTATTTTTTGATACAGTACCAGTGTGCTAACCCAGTGTTCACATATGTTGTACTGCCCGCTATGATTTGTTGAGTGTCTGTTGGTGGTGGTGGTGATGGCAGAAAGTATTGGTTGTGCGTTGCTGACGGAGAATGGGCGCCTGACGGTCGTTTGGCGGAGGTCCGAGGGGAACGATGGTCGCGGCCGGCCGGGTGGGTCGACGGCGACGAGCGTGACGATCAATGGGCGCAACTCGGCGCTTGTTACTTGCAATTGTCGGCACTTTACGCCGTCTTCGGCGCTGATTCGATTTGGTTGGAAGCGCTGTTGGCGCTCAAGTGGCTGGTTGAGCTGGCTGTCGTTGCATGTTACCATGTGGCTACCATGGATGCGAACGGCCGGTCCGTTTGCAACCGACCTGGCGGCGTTCTGTCAAGTCGGTATACGGCGTAATAGTGGAGCGAGGAGCCAGACCGCCCGCCGTATCGACTGCGACTCGACCGCGCCCGTCCCCTTCGTTATTATGAATATATCAGCAAATTAAACACAGTTGGGCCGTGCAGGAGCCAGCTCGCGTTCGCGACGAAATTGCCTGTCATCGACTGCCGAAGCGACCAATTTATCAGCCTGGCCGCCATCTCGCCCCTCTGTCGACCGCACCTGCGACTGCCGATCGGCGTCCCTGCCGTGTGCGGCAGCGTCTTCCGTCGCCTATCGTCACCAGCCGGCAATTTATCGTCCGATCGCCCAAACGCCGTGCTGCCGGTCTTGTAGAGAGGGCCGCTAATAATGCCGATTGCTCGACGTGGAATCGGCGTTTTATTCGCTCAGTCGCAGTCTGCGGACTCGGCGCCCCACTGGAACTACTCGCCGGGCAGCTCAGCAAGTCGGCCGTTCGATGTTTGCGCGTGTGGGCCCGCGCCACCAACGGATTGGGCGCCATAAGCGGAGCCCCTACGCCCTACTGTCCACACTGATTGGTGGCGGTCGTCAGCGCCTGGAAGCAGAGACGAGGCCAAGGTAATTGATCGGCGATTGTCTCCGGACAGGACGACTCCGGCTCGACTCGTTACGACTACCGAGTCCAATCACCGGCGCGGCATCTACGCTGTAGCGCTAATCTGATTTCCGTGACCGACGCCGCAACCAACAACCAACATGCTGGCCGCTCGGGGAGTCTCGCTCGGTTTGGGAAAGATAAACTTGTCCGACTTAAACAGCTTGCCGCGCGGGTCGCGGCAGGCCGCTTTGGCCCGCCAGCGACAGCGCAGCGCCGCCGCCATGGAGGACGACAAGCCCAAGCTGGTCATCAAGAAACGCGTCGACAAGCAGGTAAGCTCAACGACCCACCGACCGTCACTAATTGCCTCCGACCGCCCGCCACCGGCGCGCCGGTTTTTCATTAGTGCGGTGAAAACGCCGAAACTGCGGCCAATTACGGACGTTTATGCGGCCGTGAACGAGCTCCCCCGGTCCGAGCCCATGTGTCAGCTTGTTGCCTTTGAAGCGGTGTTGGAGGCGCAATATTCTTGCGGGATTGCGGCATCGCCGACGGGACGCGGGAAAGGAGTGCGAACGCGGCTCGTTGCAAAGGCGTCGATAGTCTGGTCGGTCTGGCGGGCATTGCCTGAGCCGGGGGCAGATGAACGGTCGGTGCCGACGACTTGTCGCTGTTTCTCATCGGACGGGGCTGTGAGACGGCGTCTCCTCTGCGTCGACACCTGGTTCAAGTGACGACAATGAAGCTCGTTCGAGTGCTTGGCCTTGCAGTCCGACGGGACAGCTAGTTGGCTGTTGCTCGGTCGCATGTCCGGATAAATAATCCTCGACGGCCACACGGCGACAGCGTTCGGCGCCGCGCACAAAGCCAAGCGAGCGGCAACGTGCGTCGACGCTTCTGCCTTCCTTCATGCGCCATATTCCGCTCATGGCAATTGCGCCTCCATCGCCTCCGCCGCCGCCGCCGCCGCCGCCGCCGCCGATCCATCGCTCTCAGTCCTCCACCACTGCTCGCGTCCCGCTCCATCGCCATGCCCGCTTTCTCGACACCAAGAGGGAGTCCAAGTTCCTGCTCACTTATTATGCGCGCAACAAAAAGGTTTGCTGTGTGGGAACGCGCGTATCTGCTCACTCTACTGTCCCATTTCCATCATCTAAGCGACGGGATGTTGTCATTAGTATTCAGCCGTCGTTGAGTACTGAGCGTAAGCGGGTTCCTCTAATCTCCTTTGTACTTGCGTGCTCAAAGTATTTGCCGCGTTGCAAACAAATGAGCCGCTACCGGAATATTCAAGACGCTGAGTGAGTACGATTGAAAAGTGGACCGAATAAAATGAACAAAAAAGACGAGAAATCTTATGTAAGCAAGTTTTTCGACGGGTGGTTGTGGGCGGTTTTGCTTCGAGCGGAGACATCCGCTCCTCAAATGCGTTATCGAATTATGCGCTGCAGACGCTGTGGGCCGCCTGTAGAGCCGTCGTATTCGGCACGATTCTGATCGTGCTTGGCATTGTGATGGCGGTGATCGGCTACTTCGACGAGGCCCTGTCGACCGAGACGCGCACCAACTTGACGACGACGTCAACGGAGACGATCGTCAACGTGGCCAAGCGCTTCCAGTTCAAGAGTCTGCAGTACATCGGTCCCATCATCATGGGTGTCGGCTCGTTTATTCTCATGATCGCTTGCGTCATGACGCTCGAAAGCCGCGATAAACACGCTCAGGTCGATTCTATTCTTAGCAATCGCTGCAATAAATAGCAACGTAGTTAATAGTACAGGTGGTCCACGAGCAAGCGATCGTGGGACTTCGTTCGACGAGGAAGAAGCGGCTGGCTTCGACGACGCAGCTGGACGCGAACGTTGTCACGACGGACGACGAGCAACGACCGCTGACGTCTGCGGAACGATTGCCGCCGCGCTCGCCGCCAGACGGCCGACCCGACCACCCAATTCTGCCGCCGCCTTCGAGCGAACGCAATAACAATTCTTTCCACGAGCACACGAACTCTGGTGGGCGTTCTCGCGCTGGTGCTGCCGACCCTTCGGTGCCTGAACACGGACCCGATCGTCCTGTGCTCTTCAACAACGCGACCACTCTGTCCATGATGTCAAAAAAGGAGGGTGACATGGAAAAATTCCCGTCGACCTCTTGCATCGACGATTTATCGAAACGAGCGGACACGCGCGCTCTACTGCAGCGCTTTCTCGATGACCAGAGTCGCATGAGCAATGAGATCCAGAGGGTCACCAAGGACGGACTACAGAAACAAAGTCGCTCATTACATATGCACGGCTCCGAAAGGGTCGCCACATCCAAGAGGAACGCCCGCTCCGACGAAATGGAGCACGTGCGGTGAGAACAGCCGATTGGGGCAATGTACAAATTACGTAACCCTATTTCTGGGCATTTTTTTACGCCCCCCTCCCGGTTACGCTAACGTTGTTGCATATAATTATCGATTGATTTGGTTACGATGACGTCATGCGTAATCGACTTCCGACCCCTCTCTAAAGGGTTACGTAATTTGTGCACAGCCCCATTCTCTGATAACAAGACCCTTATTCGTTGACATTTCAGACATAGCACAGTGGCGGAAGTTCACCAACCGCCGTCCTCAGCGCTTTCGTCAGATTCAGGCAACCCTCGAACGAATTCGATGCACACGTCTCACGCGGGAACGGTCCTTCCCCCTCCCTTCTCTGCGTACTCGGCTGTTACAGTGAAGCGAGCGCATCGACGCGGCTATCGGAGTCCGGGTCGAGCACCGATCGCAGCGCCCGACTCGTTGCTCGACGTCGCTAACGACTCTGATTCGCTTGAACAGTTTGTGTCGCCCATGTCTACGTCGCCCGAGACAACGGCGGCGGCGGCATCGCGGATGGACAGGATTCCGCGTCGAGGAAATCACTCCTCAACCGCGTCTTACGCCACCGCGCTGTCCACCAACGACGGCGACGAAAACGCTAACCGCGCGCACTCCGTTGCCTCGCCCACCGTCCGGCCCACTGGCAATGGCAATGGGCAGAAAAAGATGCAGGACACTGCCGCAAATCACATTTTCCATTATGATGATACTCGTTCCTGTTCCTGACAAATATTTTCACTATTTTAATATTGCTCGCCAGCGCCAAAACTGTACAGTCGAAACCGGATAACAGCACAAAATGCGTATCAATTGTTTGAGCACACGCCAACATGAAAACTCACTACACAGAACTGCGTAGCCTCTTTACGTGATGGCATGTGTTCAAACGATTGATACGCATTTTGTGCTCTTACATGCCATGATGCCGAGAGAAAAATTTGAAAAACGCTTCCTTGATTGTAGTTTGAGAAACAGCCAAAGAAAGTGAACAGTATCACAAGCTTGTCCATATCAACAAAGGCACACAAACCATATTCACGAAACAAGAAAATACTTACACTTTTTGATCAAACTTCAAATATTAAAATTAGAAATATTATAGCTATCGATCGAGAGTACGCAAAAATAAAAGTTCAGCACTTGCAGTTTGCAACCGTTCACCCATCACATGATGCTTGCCTTGGTCATTGGTCAGTTGAGCTCAATAATTTCTGTATCCGGCTTCCGTGCTTCGCTTTCGCTGCCAAATCTTGTACGCGTAGTAGAAAACCACCATCAGAACCATTCCAAGCAAAATGCCGCCTCAAACAAATGGTCACAACTGTGGTTATTTATTTGTCTCACCAAAAAATGATCCTCCACTGAAACCACCACGTGGACATGGACTTGAAGTTGGAACTACAGCCGTTGTTGCAGGCAGTATTGTTGTTATCGGTGAGACAGTTGTCGTTGTTGTTGTTGTTGTTGTTATCGTCGAACCATTTGTTGTAGTAGGTGGATCAGTTGAGATAGACTGTGACTCCACCAATGTCACTTTCAGTACGCCTAAATTCGTATGTGCGAAAAAATGTATTACAGGTGACAAGTGGACTTACAAAGTAAAAAGCCAAGAAAATACCAGCCGCGCATGTTGGCAGACAAATTGAACCAGGTATTATTGCTCTCGAATCCGTAACGGAGAGGCTGTAAACGCAAGAGAATGAGCAAATGATAGGAGAAGGGCGAGCAAGGCGAGGGAATTAGTCAGCGTAGCGAGCTGCGTCGGCCGACAACGCGGTCGAGTGACACATGATTGGACGGCGCTTTGACAGCGTATCGCGTCCGCGCCTGCTCGCTCATCAGGCGAACAGACCGACGTGCTGTCCACGAGACCACTATCTCGCTGCTCGTGCGTTTACATTGCGACCGGCCGTTCTCGCAAAACTGCGACGTCGGTTTGTGACGAGAGGAAAGGACACGTCATCTGCTTTATGCGCCCGATTTTCCTGCGACCAGCCATCAAAACAACTACTCATCGATTTTGCTGATAAGAAGTAGGCGCAGCGCCGCCTTGATATTTCCACAGGTGTTGTTTGACGGGCAAATAAGTCGCGGCGCACAATATTTAACTGAATACATGCGCATCATAATGACTCTGGCAGGGAAGCAATGAGCGAGGCGGCGGAAACAAGAACTACTGTACAAATGACGAACAGAAACGATGTGCCATATTAGTATCACAAGGCGAGTAAAGACAAAGTGACCCTGTGATATTGGCAGTGGCCAGGTCAAAGCTCGTCCTTCATCAGAGGCTTGATAGCGGGAGCACCTTCGAAGACCTCGGAGGCGATGTCCATCTCCTGGAGGGTGACGACGCCGTCGTTGTTGAAGTCGAGGATCCAGCCGATTCCGGGGTCGCGGTTCCTGCCTTGTGGCTTTCGGGTCTTTGGCGTGGAGCTCATTGTGGCCTGATCGCGCTGCATGACCGCCTTGTACTCGTTGAAGTCGATCTTGTTGTCGTTGTTGGCATCGAAATACTTGACGAAGTATTTGCCAGCAATCACATTGTCAATGTCTTCATTCGGCCACGCCCTTCCGAATTCCTTGCGCATTTTCTCGGCGAATTTCGCAAGCTAAATTTAAAATCGTGTATCAACTTTCGTTTATCGATTTAATAATAGTGTTTATCGCGGCTTTCGAAAATAGTATTTTATCGATTTAAAAATTAGCCCCACCTCATTTGTAGTGAGATAAGTGTCGTTGTTCAAGTCCATGAAACTGAACTGCAGCTCAAGAGTCCACGGTTCAACGGTCAGCATCTCTACATCGAACACCAGCCAGTGCTCATCGTTGAGAATGTACTTCCAAACTGGAAATTGTCACGATCAGTCACATTGACAACAACACAATGGACACGACCAACTTTTGCTTTTCTTTTTTCTGCTGAGCCGGAAAGGAATGGTAATCTTCCTGAGCTCAGTGTCGCACATTCCTCGAAGTCCTTTGTCCAGTCCCGGCATTGTCAGACCAACGCCCAACTGCATTCGGATCGGTCCGCGGCCATATGTCTGGTCATACTTTTTGCCGTCTTCCGTAAATGCCTTGTAGTGGAATGTGACGAAATCTTTTCTTTTCGCCGCTCGCGGACAGTTACCCGGTCTCCATGTATGTTTTACCTGAACAACTTTTCGTATGTTACTTTTTTTTAGCTGAAAAGATTGTTTGAATCATTGATCACCGCACCTTAATGTCGAGTGGTTTGCCAGCGGTTTCTTCTTCGAGCGCGCGAATTTGAGCGGCCGTCATGGGTTTGCCTTCGCCGCGAATTTCAATGACGGGGATGTTGTCTTCGGGTCGTTTCCCACTCATCGCCTTGATCGCGTCGGGGGTTTCGAGACTGCTGCCGCCCTTCTTGAGGTCGACGTCAGCTTCGACGATCTGTTCGCTGATGGCGGCGATGACGGTGCCAGTTGTCAGCCATAGGAGACAAACAGAGGCCAGCAGCAATTTCCGCCTAATCATGGCAGATTCCCGCAGCGCTCTGTACTGGTCGGACAGACGACACAGATGAGGCGACGACGTTGGCCGCGAGTGAAGAGAGATGCAAGAAGACTGCACACGGCCGGACGGACGGCGCAACCGACGAAGGACGCGGACGACAATACGACAGGGACGATGGCGTGGTCGGGCCGCAAGGTCACATCCCGCTTTGACTGGCGGTGTTGAGTAGAAGAGAAAAAATCGGCGACCACTTTCGCGGCCCAGATCGAGCGTCGCGCCGTGCGTCGACCAATGGGCATCGCGCGCACATGGACGTGTCGAGCAAGGCGCCTACACGCCCATCGCCCTCCTGCGTACCACCGGTCGGGTTCGGTTCAGTGGTCGCATGCGATGCGATCCTCTCTACCATGCAAACACTTGAAATCCATGTCAGATCAAATCATGTGCTGACGTGTGCACATTTGTCTGTCGTCAGCAGAGTTCGGACGGATAGAATCTGTTTTTCTGAAAACTACAATCTTGCACAACTGGCTCAGTCCCGTCACAACAAGGCACCCTGAGTCAACCAAATCAGTGGTGAACTAAAATCAACAATATAGCGACATGGGTAAATATGAAACAGGTTTTTATTTTTCTCGAACATCTTCATCTATGTTTTCTCTCTCCCCAGCTAGCAATCCAACCATTGTTAGAGACGCAGGTAGTTGATTTTCACATTGCATCTGAAATTACCAAATGGTGTAACATTTACAAATTTTACGAAAGAACAAAATTTTTACCAAATCAGTCACAGATTTGTGTGCTCTTTGGCGTCGAAGATCAGGTTGGATCAAAGCTGAAATATTTTTGAAGTTAAAGCCTAAGCCTAAGCCTAAGCCTAAGCTTAAGCCTAAGAAATAAATGTCGCATTTCTCACCAGTTAAAATCGTTCCAACCAGTAAGAAGGCGGAGAGGCAAACGTTGCAGTACGTGATTGAGACATTATGTACAAGATAGCCCATGCCGAGTGTCATCAGCACACCAAACACCTCAATCAGAACTCTTAAAAAAAAAAAGCTGATCATTTTTATTACTTGAGCCGAGGCGTTCAGTAGACCAGAAACAGTGCCTTCTGAGAGTGGATAGGTGAGTTCAGTGCCGAATTCGAAGCCCAATGGCAGGTATCCCGTCATGAAGAAACTGTAAAAAGAAACAGAAAAATACCCCTTTGTATTTCAGGCTGTTTAAAAATGTACCCGAGAAAGCCAGCGATGACGAAAATGATCCATATCTGCCCCATGTCTATTGTCAATGTGAAAAGGACCATGCCAACGAAGCTGAACAAATAAACCACTAAGGTAGTCATTCTGAATCGATTATTCCATTGAACATAACTCTGACAGTGACAGCCTACTTAAAATGGTGAAAGCGGTCGAGCCAAAGACCGCAAACGACCGAACCGACCATTCCCGCGATGACAATCAGCAGACCAATGGCCCCTGTGCTTTCCTGCTCCTTTGGGTGATGGAAAAGAATCATTTGACTGAGCAACGTCGATACTGCATAAAAGACGCCCACGTTGATGCCTAAATTATTCTCGGAATTTCTTCAACGGTTAACCGGAAACTGAATGTTGTTTGAACAGAAGCAAATGATGTTCATGAGACATCTCAATTTTTTGAGTATCATTCATTTATATGATAAATAACTGTTTCCTGTTTTTGTCTCAAAACGATATTGCCAATCAAAATTCTTGCTATACGGTGCATCCTTCAAAAGCAGTTGACCGTCGAAGAAATGATGAGTATACACCATAACAATCTGCAATGCACACTGCAACAAATGAACGAACCGTAGGTGACGATCAAAAGCAAGTAGTTTTTGTTCGTGAACAACTGCTTGAGCGATCTTCCGTAGTTTCGATCGATGGTCGCTTCGATTGCCGCTAACTGTGCAGGACTGGGTGGTAACGATGGATTATCGGCAAAGACTGTCATGAAAAGGGTGTAAATGAGCGCGTTGTCAGGCAACCGCCACGTTGCTCACATAAAACTATGAGAAGCAGAACAATTGAATTGAACGCAGCAGAAATGAGGAAGAGTCGTTGAAAGTTGCTTGCGATCGCGTCCATGGGTCCCATGTGGACGAGCAGCGGAGGGAGGAAAAAACCGACGGCAATTCCCAGCTGAAAAACGCTGTTCGTTTTCTCTTGTAAACAGATAAAATCACTGAGAAAGAGCACTAACTTGATTGCCGAAGACACCAGCTGCGCAGGCGGTCGAGACTTCGTTAGGACCGAACCAAACAGCTGCCAGTCTTGGTGGGATGCCCAGGATGAAAATCTGAGACGACCCAACGATTGCCTGACCGATGAACGTCAACCAAAACAGATCGGGTGACGCAGACACGAGTTTGATGCAAGCGCCCAACGCGTTGCCGAAGCCGCCCAGCAGAGCCACGATGCGCAGGCCGTACTTGTCCAGCAACCAGGTCGCCGGAAGTACCAGCGGAATGTACGTTATCATGTAGATCATCGACGTCCAGTCCACCGCCAGGAACGACACGCCGTAAAAGTGAACGACGATGTGCGCGATTATGCTAATCAACAGCCAACGGTTTTGCAAGTTACTGCGAAAAAATAACTACCTGTACTCGATCCATTGAAACGCGTTGGACGCAGACAGCAACACGAATATCGCGAGGATAGAGAATCGGCGCGAAAAGAGACGTGTCCGCGATGAATCGGCCGACGGCTGCCCCGCCAACACACAGTCGCCACTGCTTTTCATCGTCGATCGCTCGAGGGCCGCGCTCTCGCGGGCTGCCGGATCAATTCTCCGTGGAACAGCGACGCTTGGCGGAGGGCGGGGCCGAGCAACTCGATTGGACGAGCCCACTTGAGCGTTTGATCTGTGCAGCTGATAACAACGCGATGGCGTCTTTGTCGACTGAGATTGAAAGCAATCGCTGGTGGTTCTAGTAGCTGCGATGGTGACGGAGCAGTTGTTAGCACAGTTGATGAATGGGGCGAGTGGAAAGAAATTGGGGGCAGGCGCGATGTAGAGATGTTATTTGTCGACTTGTTCACCGGACTTCGCCATCGCTCTCCCACAGCTTCGAAGAGCGCTGGATGACGATCGATTACCACACGAGGATTTGTCAGGACGAGAAGGCAACAGGCGGTCGCTGCTCATACAGAACGTTGATGAATCGGTGGACGACGAAACACTTGCGCGACAAACCAACAGCTCCTGTGGGTCGTTTTGCTCTCCAACGCGGCGCGCGCATTAGCGCGGAGAAGCCGACGGGTAATCGAGCATGCGAAGACCGACGAAGGGTCGGTCGACTTGAGAGTTGCGAATCCTGCGCCGAAAATGACGATACGTTCGAGTGCCCGGTAAATGAGCGTTGATATACTCGCCACGCTTGTCGCCGTCGAGCGCTGCTCTGATGGATTGGGCCGGTGCGAGATGGCGACGCGATTCTGGTTTATTTCAGCGCCATCCCACCGCCCATCACTACATCTTCGCCAAGCGCAAGTGTAACAGAGAAAACGGAAAAACCACTTGCACTCAGCGCTCAACAACGCAATCATTCCGCGGAGCTCTCAAGTTCTTTGCCAAGTGTTTTGAGCATCTGAGTGTAGCTGTGTAATTTGAAATCCTGAAGTTTTGTGGGTGTCGACAGGTACATTGTCAGGTCGCCGACGAACCCTCTCTCTTGGATGTGCTCTTTCAAATGCAAGAGAATGATGGCGAAAAACAAGGCCTGTTGAGTGGGACCACCAATAATTGACAACGCCAAATAGTTGCCAACTTCCGGCCAATCGAGGACGTTCAAGTACATTTGATTCGTCCACATTAAAAACAGACTTTGCAGAGGAACATTCGACGATTCCATGGCAAAGCGAATGCCGAGAAATTCTTGTCGAAGCAACAGTTTTTCAACGATGGGCCAAACCGAAGTGGTCATCGCCTGGCAGAATTTGCTCGTTCCAGCCCAATATGGCCAAATGCATTCGGCACAAGTGAGCGAAGCAATTTTTCTGAGCATGTCCGAAGTCGTTTTCTCGTCGCAGTCAAACAGAAGAAAGAGAGCGGCGGCCAACCAGTCGACGGACGATCTAGAGGATTCGTTTCGATAGCAGATGTCCTGCTGAACTTTGGTGGCCTCCTTGAGGGCAGACTGGGGATCGGCAACCAACTTGAGGTTGACGCCGTAGTCGATCACGGCGCACCAATCCTGCTCCCGACTCACCCGATGCCTCGACGATATTCGATTGAGATTCCGACCGAACTTCACCAGGGCCGCTACAAGTGGAGGTCTTTGTTTGCTGTCCAACATGTCCAGCAAAAACTGAACGAGATCGGTCGGCATATTCGGCGAAGCTACCGTCTGAACAAGACTTTCTAACATTTGTTTGAATTAGTAAACAAGACAAGACAAGACCCTACCTGTTTTATGAGAAAACGCGATGGTTCAGCACGGAAATATGCGGCGAAGTTATCAGTGTCGTGAAAATGGGCGAGCGACGAATGATCCAGCCGAATTCGTTCCTTCGGTCCAGCGATGCACATTCGACACCACAACTCAGCCATCGCCATACTTGGGCGACAGTTAATCAATTCACCGCTGGCATTGACAAAATATGAGCTGAGCGTCTAAAGTCAAACAATAAATCTAAAACGACTGCATTAGTCAAAATGAGCCTGCCTGTTTGATTAAATCTGGTAGATTTAGGCTGTTCTTCAGAAAAAACACAAAATCGAGATTAGCTGCGAAAACTTGCAGGGCGCAAATCGTGGTTACACTGGTTGGCAACGGCGTAACGGTGAAATTTTCACCGAAAGGAGCGAGAATGAGCGATTTGAATGACTCTGTGTCAGTAATTGAGCTAAAGGCCATGGGCTGCCAGAATGTCACTGCGACAATCGGCGGAATAGCCGGTGAACATCCACAAGGAAGCAGCTGTCGGCCTAACAGAAAAGCCATTGCATTCGTCGTCGTTTCCGTCTCGCACGACGACGGTTGCTCTACGAATGCTGATAAATGTTTCATGACAGCGCTGACACACTGGGCAGTGATAGTCATTGGCTGTTGAATCAGTGCCAAGTGATCAGATATCAGAAATGAGTGGTAAAGTTCACTGTTGGAGTCGCTATCGAACAAGTTCAGCCGAACTGTAATCAGTTCCAATATATTGTTTTCGTGTTGGGCCAATTTCAGTGCGCAAGAAAAGTCCATACTGATTAGCCGTTTTCGAGCGGAAACAATTGTAGACAATTCATAAAGCAACATAATAGCTTCTTCGACGGTTTCAGGAGGTTTTTCTGCGTCGGTTAGAGTTGATTTGATGAGTTTCAGTAGTGCATCGCTGGGAAATGTTGACTCGACTAACTGTAGACATTGCAGATGAGCGCTGGAAATTGCCTGTCGAATCGCCTTCAGTACTCCCGCTTGAACAGACTCGACTGTTTTCATAGCTGCGAGCAATTCCTCTTGAACAGCTGCAGATAGTAGGAATGGAGCGAATGATGGCCGAAGTGAAAGTGCGATAAGCGAAAGCTTTGTCGTTCGTGACAGAACCCCGTGCTCTGCATGGAGCCAATGTCGAAAAATCCTGCATATCCATTTTTCTGCTGTGCTTTCGAACACGTTGAGCCTTGTGTCATCGAACGAAAAGAACGCCAACGACGCATTAATAGAATAGTAAATGAGCAGTGTTTGCACTTCACCCTTGGTATGACGGTGAAAAGCTGGGGCAATACGGTCGGCAGAGCGCATTTTCGGCATTTTCTCAGAAGCAAACGAACTCAACTCTTTGCCATATGAGATTTGGTTGCGATTTAGTGCGTTGATGACCTTCAGTCTGATTGATGAACTGTGCAACCAGCTCTTGAGCCATTCGGCCGTTGGATCGAGCGACGCCAAGATGGCCGAAGGGTTGCTCAGATCGTAGTTGCCCGACAACTCGAAAGATCCCAGAAAGTCAAAAGTTCTGTTGATCATTTCTTCTATCTTGATATCAGGATATCGTATCCACATCGAACGACAAGCCATCAGCATCCGATGCCACAATCTGAGCACTTTCAAATGGATTGAAGCGATAGCGCCGTCGCTTTCACTACAAAGCTGCTGCAACACGTCGACAGTCGTGCAGAAGATGTTGGTGGCGACGATGGGGTCAGGGGCGTTGAACATCTTGGTCATCAAGATGAGACTGCCGTTGGTTGTTGTGTTGTCTCGCAGGAGATTGGGGAGGCTCTTCGCGATGAGGAGAAACTCGTCGCTCTGACCCAAGGTGACGGCAGGCATCTGCATGAGGCGACGCAGAGCAGTGGCTTTGGTCTCGGGGTCGGCATCGCGTTGGGTCAGTGTGGTTGCCACTCGGCGAACGTCGCGCGTGCCAGGCATCACCATGCTGTGGGCCATCGACGCCGCCAACCAGGTTGGTTCATTCCCTGACGTCATCGAACCCAGTCGCTCCACCGATGTCACTTCCATTGTATTTGGATTATTTCTCACCAGCAGTTGGTTGATTGCAGCGGTACACTCGTCCAAAAGCTGTTGCCTGCAAAATAAGTCGATCATCGGTGGAAAGGCCATTGGCAATGTCATGCTCAGAGACTGACTTGGCTTCCTTGAACTGGCCGAATGTCGCGACTTTTTCTGCGAGACGCTCAGCGCTTATGCGACGACCGCTCGATGTGGTTGCTTGTCGTTCAATCAAAGTGCTGCACAAGGCGTGAAGACGTTGATGTACGACTGCCTGCAGATTGGTGTGGTCGACTTCGCCGCCATCGCCAGACTGATGTTCGGCTGACTGGCGACAGAAATCTTCGAGCGCATCAATCAGCTTCATTTCGTTTCCGCTCTCTTTCTCTTCCATTTTTCGCGTTGAATTGGTGCGATAGTGTTCTTCTTCTTCAGTTTTTTTGCATCACAAAGTTGAGCTAATTGCTATGGCAACAATGGGGTGCGTTGAAATGAAGAAAATGTCTTGAGGCAGCTTCCTGTTTACCGTAATGAGAGTGAAAAACCTGTTTTCGAACGCCGCCAGCCTCGGCAGTCGCGCAATATCGAACACCGTATCATACGTGGCGTGGCGTGTTAATTGGACTATTCAATTTGCATGTTAATGGCGGGAGGTTCAAGTCCGTGATCGCATGAAGAGCTCGAACTACCGTAGCTCAGCGCCGGTCAAATAAGAAAGTTTATACCCTCACTGATACGTGAACGAAAGACCATCATCAAATTTTCGAAACAATGCAATCATTAGGAGAGCGATGAGCTGAAGAAATACAAAATGCAGTCTCAATAATGGCAGTGGAATCACCAATACTGATAATAGTTGAAACGATCGAGGCAGTCTAATTGTCTTTTTTCTCCTTGAAGAAACATTCGTTGAGCAGCACCTTGTTGACGCGCCGGGCGGAATCCAAAGCCAAATCGGCCCCGCCCGCTTGTAGTCGACCGAAGCATCCTTGCAGACTGTAGCCGCCGCGTTTTTTAATAACCCCGACTTCTTTAGTAACCCCTTTTTTTTTAGTAAGCCCGAGTTCTTCCTTATCTACGACTTCTTTTGTAAACCCGAGTTCTTTAGTAACGTCCGCTGAAATGATCGTTCGTGTCGTCAAAATGACAAGCATAACTGGACAATGCTGTGTCTACCAGTGTTGCAACTAATTGTTAACTAGTTAAGTCAATGAAGTAGGAACCTGATTATCTTTTGCAGTTACCTAGGTGATCAACTCGTTACCTAGGAGACGAACTTTTTGCCATGGAAACGAACTCGTTGCCATGGAAACGAACTCGTCGCCATAGAAACGAGTTGATC
>JAQGCX010000295.1:0-19122 GCA_034700205.1 Plectus parietinus
AATTTTCCGGACCAAAAAAAAAAAAAAGGTCACAGGTTTTCAAACCTCAAGCAATAGAAGGGGGTATATACCCCCATACCCCCCCCCCTGGCGGTCGGGACCAGTGAATCGAAATTTTAGTGATAGGAAGAATGATCACCTGACGAACGAATCGAGTCCTACCAAGATAACATATTCTACCGTAATCTGGATCTATCGGAGAGAGACAAACGAAAATAGGCGACGTTTTTGAGTTTTGGGAACTTTGTTGAATATACGGACACTTTTGCAATTGTTGATGATCATGGATGGCATTGATGATGATGAGGCGATGTCTGCGAGCAGTGGAGACGAGGACAATGCGGGATCTGTTCAAGTGGTTCCCAGCGACAAACGACAGGCGTACTTGCCCGGCAAATCGAGAGCCTTGAGGGAAGACGAAGAGCTGACGTTCGACAAGGAAGCGTATCGAATGTACCACCCATTCCAAACAGGTCGGTAGTTGATCTCTTTGATATGTTGGTCTCCGATATTTTATGTCTTTAGAACGCCCTTGCCTTAGCTTCGATGTGCTGTTGGACGACGAAGGCAACGACCGAGACACGTATCCGGCCAGCTGCCGACTGGTCGCAGGGACGCAGGCAGAGCGGGCTCGTGAAAATGGTCTCATCACCATGAAACTCGCCAATATTACTGAAATGAAAAGTATGTTTAACTATTTCTCTTTGCGCGAATTCTAAAAGACTACCTTGATAAATATGATCATGTTCAACTGTGCAACAATGTTGCAGCTCAGAAGACCAAATTATTTTCAGTAATAATACGATTTGCAGAAAAGACCAATGATGACGACGAAAGCGAAAGTGACGAAGAGGAGGAGGAAGAGGATGAAGAGAAATTGGGTAAAACTCCAGTCATGCACGCGGCACTGATTACACACCACGGCGGCGTCAATCGCATTCGAGTACGGCAACATCGAATGCGTCGCTTTGTTTTCAGTCGATGAGTTGCGTTCAGGCGACAAGACTCGGTTCGAGCACTGTGTGCGCAGTGTGGAACGACCAGTCAAAGGTGCAGATTTGGAATTTGACGCCTGCGGTGAAAGCGGTTAACGAAATGATCGGCAAGACGCAGTCCACCACACTCAAGAAGGAGAAGCCGCTTTTTTCGTTCGTGGGCCACCAGAGCGAGGGTTTCGCTTTAGACTGGTCATTACTATCCACCGGTAAGCCATTTACTTTTCGTTTCTGTGAAGTGCAACAAAAAAAGCATTGCTTAAATTGTTTCGGTCTTGTACTATAACTAGACTCCTTTAATATTTAGAATGCTTTGTTTAGCATTCATATGTGCTGAAAGTCGCATTTTAAGGTCGTCTTGCAACGGGTGACAACTTGAAGCGAATTCACGTGTGGTCGATGGGCGAAGGTGGCCAGTGGGCTGTGGACCAACGACCGCTGACCGGACACACGGGCTCAGTGGAAGACATTCAATGGTCGCCGTCGGAAGAAAACGTGCGCGTTGTGGACGCATCCAAGTGCTTCATGTTTTATTTGCAGGTGTTCGCTTCGTGTTCGGCGGACGGTTCGATTCGTCTTTGGGACGCGCGGGCGGCTGCGGCCGAAGCGTGCGTTTGCACAGTCGCGAATGCGCACAGCGGCGACGTGAACGTCATTTCCTGGAACAGCACGGAGCCGTTTCTGCTCAGCGGTGGAGATGACGGTGAACTGAAGATCTGGGACTTGAAACTGATTCAAGTGAGCTTTTAATGCGCTGGCGACATTGTCACATGAGAGTTTTTTAGTACGGCCAAGCGGTCGCCCGGTTCAAGCATCACTCGGCGCCGATCACTTCAGTGCAGTGGCACCCGAAGGACAGCACGGTGTTCATGGCTTCCGGTGAAGACGATCAGACGACCATCTGGGATTTGGCGCTTGAAGCAGACGACGACCAAACCGACAAGTAAATCGCATCAGTGCTTGGCTGTCTGCATTGTTTAAATCCTGTGGATTGCAGGATCAAAGCGGACGAGCCGACCGTGCCCCCGCAGCTGCTGTTCATTCACATGGGGCAGCAGGAAGTGAAAGAAGTGCACTGGCATCGGCAACTGACCGGCGTGGCGCTGACTACCGCCCTGTCCGGGTTCAATATCTTTCGCACTATCAATGTGTGACGGATTCACTGCTGTTGCTGTTTTGTTGATCATTTGCGAACACGAATAAGACTAGAGTTCTCTTCATTGATAAAAAAAAACATATTCTACCACTTGACAGTTTGTTGTTGAAGAATCGTCTTGTTGACTGGATGGTAGTCAGTAAAAAGCATTGAATGAGCAATGTCCGAATGCGGACTTCCGAGCCAGTCGGAACAGACCGATTGAGCTTCTTTGTGCATTTCTGGATCAACAACCGGAATCGAAGCGTACATCTGATTCACATTGGCCAAAGTGACCGCGCGCTGCTGCACTGTTTCTGAACGCACTTGACCTCCTCCGTTCGTACATCCTAAAAGCGGTGCGAAAGTTGTAGCAGTCTCAGTGCACACCAGCTTGCCTCCGGGACACGCCATCACTTCAACAAAGTCGTAGTTGCACTTGCCGCGCTTCAGTTTCTGCACTATGTTCTGGATATTGCGAAAGCCGTATGCCTTTGCAATCCGCATCAGTACCCTGTCTCCGGATGACACCACTGTTTCTTCCAAGTCTTGGTTTCTAAACGTTCACTGGTCATAGAATTGTTCTACGCATGTGTAATGGCGTACCTTTGAGTTTTCGAGATTGTAACTTGATCGAAAGACAAGTGAAAAACATCTTTGATCGCTCGATGCATCACATAGTCCGCATATCCGCCGGATGAGCCGCCGCCATGTCCGATGAGGTTCCCTTGGGCGTCAACCAGTGACAACCATCGCTCATTCGCACAGTCTGACGACGAAGACTCTGTGCTCTGGTCAAGAACGCCCGCCTTATCCAACAAACCATTGAGTTCAACTAAACAAATTCTTTTAAGGTTAAAACGCAACGTCACTCAAATTATTGTCGTTGTACGTACTTGTACTGATGACGCAATCAACTTCTTTGACATCTGTGCCGGGTACGAGGAAATCGTCTCTTGATGCTTCGAGCTTCTTGTCAAAACAGGGCATCACAGACGCATGATAAATCTTTTTCGCATCGACACCTGAACTGCACATGCCTCAAATTGGTCACAAACAAGTGAGCAAATGCAAACCTTTCAGTTTGGCCAAATAGTTCTTGACCAGAGCACCGGAAATTGCTTGAGGCGATCGAACTTTGCTTAGAAACGGAACCAACAATTGACCGTGTGTTTTCTCAGCATAGCAAATCCAGCCTGAAAATGTTCACTCTTCAATACAACGCAAGGACATTGAATAATAAGTTCCGAAGACAGCATGCATGATCCAATGACTGACAACTTTTATTTTGGAAAGAGGTTCAAGTTTCTTTTGCTGCTGATTGTGAAGTTGTGACGTCGTTATCAGTACGAAGTTATAGAGATCATATTCAGTCAGTGATGAAGCAATAATGCGTATTACAAGGGAATGACTCAGTAGGAACAAGGTGTGAATAGGTGAGATGGCTAGTACTATGTACACCAATGAACTATGTATAGAGAGAAAAATTTGACTCTGTGACCTATCATAGATTTTTGTTCATTGATTCTGAAATTGTTCAAAAAAATATTTTAATTTACCAGGACAGGCTGACGAGAATATTGGTCGCGCCGGTTGATCGTTAGAATTTTCTGAGACATTAAATTTTTCTGCGAACTCTTGAAATGTGGCCAACAGCGACAGTGTTCTTGCGAAACTCGAATCGATGACATAATCTGCGCCTGAAAATGAACAAGTTATTTTTAACGCATAGAAAACATGAAGAAAGCGTTGGTATAAGAGAATGAATTGAGAGAATCTTTGAGAACGACAAACCTGCTTGTTTGAAGTATGCGACAACTAAATGAGCGGCTTCGGCGAGCGTCAACTGACGACTGACGGCGATGGAAGAAAGCGACTGTGGGGATACGGTGACGACGGCGATGCGGCGGTCGGTGAGAGCGGCGGCGCGGTGAGATGCGAGCGCTTGCACAAGCTGCTCGCCAGACTGCTGCTCGATGAGCACCGCCTCGGCCGTCGTCACACAGCCGCTGCACGCCAAGCAGTCGTTCAAGGTGATCTTCACCGGCGGCTTCTTCGGACTCTGCGTCGTCGGCGCCTTCTTGTTCGTCCTAATCGCGACCAGTGGCGCATCGGCGTCGTTGGCCATATCGCCCAACTTGACACCGATCTTGCCATTCGTCGTCAGACCCGTCAAAGGAATGATGCAATTCTGAATACCAATCTAATCAAAAAAGTCCAAGTCTCAATTGCTTACTTGAGAAGGGGCAATGAAATCATCGACGTCGGACAGGCGAACAACTCCGCTGAAACCTTCGCTCATGGCTAACGCGTCACAGGACTCGATCGCGCACAGGCGATTGACGAGCTTTTTCTTGGATGGGATGCTTCCGTCCAAATAACAAAAAAAACGAAGAAGAATCGAGAAGGAAAGCAAGCCGCAGACAAAACTGAAAACCGAAACCGGTTCGGTCTGCCTTGGCGAACAGAAACTGCGAATTTCCCCCTGCTAAAGGTATTCAAACAGATTTACGCAGTCTCATTTTTGCGCTCGTGACGGCGCCGTCGGCTCTGTCGAAACGCGCGGAGTTAGTGGTCGACTACTCAAAATTCGAAAGAGAAAAGGCAGGGCTTTTTCAGATAGAAAAAGGTTTTCATGCCGTTGAAAAAGACAAGAGAAATCAACCTGTAAGATATTTTTTTAGAGCTGATCATGACTTGGTCGGCCACTAACTATGAACTATACTCTTTGTTTCGGTGGAAAATACATGTAATTGTGTAACTTTGTTTTGTTTGCAGATGTTCAATTTGCAAATGACTTCACCGCAAGCAAAGAAAAGAGGATTCGATGTGAACATTGAAGAGTTACTGACTTGGCCGCCCGCCGCCGACCCGTGGCATCGCCAGTCATCAGCAGAATTCGACTGTGTCATCGTTGTTGAGGTTGTTATGTGTGATTAGATACCGATACGACAGCGGGCGATTTTCAGTTTTCCGAGCTCGAAGGACCAAAGCCACTGGTGATCTTCCCTTCGAGTCCTGGAGTGCATTTTGACGCCAACGGGTTGTCAGTTTGGTTGATGACTTGCGACTACCAACAAAACAGCAGTTGCGCGACTGAGAAGACGCACTTCTCGCTGTCGAAGTGCACGCAGACGCTGATGCACAACGAGGAACAGGGTCTCTACGCCTTCGTGCAGCACTGGATTCTGTTCGACATTGAAGCTCGCGGCTTTGTTCGTCCGCTCTGCGCCGCGTACGTTACTCGCACGGCCAACAAGTTGCCTCTCCTCTGCCAGCAAATTCAAGAAGCGCTGGGGACGCTCGTCGAGTCGCTCATCGAATGCAATCGGCGCCAGTTTCTCAAGGAACTCTCGCAGACCATCGACACTCTGGACAGCGTCGACCATCGAGCTATTTCCGCCTACTACGAACTGTACTACGATAACAACCGCATCGGAGGGCGCAGCGGCTCTTCGGCCGGCGCTTCGCGTCTCGAAGCCATCAGTCTGCGTGCCAGAAAACTGTATGGCGAGCTCGACTCGGCCTACAAGTGCGTCAGTGCCGAGCTGGTCTCTCACGTGCACGAGTCTTCTTCCTGCCAGGTCCACAACGTCGATATTAGTGCGTGGCTCGCCAAACTTTCTCAAACAACCACGCCCACCACATCACCCGACAGCGGCAACGAAAGTCTTCGGCCGGTGTCCTCACTGGCTCCGTGCATTTATGGAAACTTCTTGAATGGAATAGAGAAACTATGGTCGACATTCCGACAGTTTGAGCCTTCGCTGCGTTTTCTGGTGGACCAACCCGTCGGCTCGTCTGCGTTCACTTGCGGTGGCCCATCGCTTCATTTCGGCGGTTACCCTCTTCTGCATCTTCCTCAGATCAAACGGACCAAGTCGGCGCTGCTGTCGGCCGGTCGCACAGAGACAATTGACGGAGACTATTCGGAAATGACTGAAGACGCAGACGCGGGTGAGGATGCCAGATCTCTCAACCGACTGGTCGCCGATGTGGCGGCAAGTCGGTCGGCCGACGAGACTAACGAAAAGTTGCTGACTACGGTCGTCGGATCGCTCGGACAACTGCTGTTCCCCTTGCTGACCGGGCAGTTCATGCTCGTGTGCGCCGGCGATCTGCGCAAGCCGACTGGCGTGGACGTGTTGCGCAAGTTGCGCTGGTTCGTTCCGTCGCCGCCCGACGGTCGAACGGACCCGGTCCTGTGGCACGAAGGACGCGTCCCGCCCACGGCGTTCGTCGATCACAAGCTGTACGGTCAGCGCGTGCCGCCCTCTTCGCGCGTCGACGACTTCGTGGCGAACAACGTGCGTCCGTTCCTGTCGGTGCTGGACCTGAACGGGAACGTGTTCCACTCGTCGCAGTACCGCGGCCGACTGCTCGACCGTCTGGCACGTAAGCGCACTTCGGCGTTCGACACCGACCGTTCACTGATTCTGTACATCTTCTCGTTAATCGGAGACTGCTGTCTGCTCGCTTATGTGCTCCATTACTTCATGTACAGTGACCATGAATTGTACCGACGCAATGCGCTGCATTTGTCTCGCTTTGCGCAATCGCTTTCTTTGGAACCGGGTGATGTCAAAATTCTCCGATATTTCGTCGAACTGCTCAGACAGCAAGACAGCGACCAGCCAAGAATGGAAGGAACATTCGAAAGTCTTTTCCTAGATCACGAACCTGCATCGCGCCCATTCAAATTGTGATCCTCATTGTATATAGAACGCGTCAATTCCAATTGAGCTGGACAATTCGTGTTTGCCAAGCTTTTTATTTTTGTAATGCTTTATGCAAAGTTTACTGGTACGATTTTTATTCGTGATATTATTTTTTAGCGAACTTAATAAAATCGACTTCAATATCGACAGATTTTTTCTTGTGATGCTTATAGGTAGCGGGGAGATCGTATCGGAGTTCAGCCAGTACTGTGGCATTCGTGTTCAGCTCTTTAGCGCGATTGAGCACGTATTCGCGTGTGGAGGACTTGTGCAAGGAGTACACCGCATTCGAGGCCATTTTCAGTCCCACCTCGAGAAATCTCATGTCCATTCCTAAATGAATAGTTGCGTCGGCGGCATGTGCAAATTCGGCATTTTCAAGAGACAGAGAACAAAATAAGGATAAGGAGAATGAGACTAAAATGAGAATAAACTGTAGCGCACCTCGATTATGCTTCGTGCCAAAAGGGGGATTGATGATAACAGTGTCGAATGAGTTTGTCCATCGAAACGGTTTAACGAGAAAGTCGAGCACATCGCAATGTACCAGGTCGACACATGCGTTTACTTCAGCTTCTCTCAAGTTCTCACTGCACGTCGCCAATGCAACTTCGTCGATTTCGAATCCAACACAGTAGCTAAATAAGAGTCAGAGTTAACATTGATCCCAGAGTATGTCACACGGCTTACGTACTCAGCACCCAACAGCGCAGCGCCAATCATCAGAGGCCCACAGCCACACCCAAGATCGGCAACCGTTCTGCCGTCAATGTCGTCGTGCTCAGAGTCGATCGTTTGCACTATCGTCGCTGTAACGTTCCGATCAACGATTGAGCTAAGACATCGGCAACATTGTTACCGGCTATCTCTGGCCCAGTTGCATACTGCTCCAACAGAACTTTCGGGTTCTTGAAAGATTCCAAGTCCCCAAGAATCCACTCGAGCTCTTTGCGCTTCATCAAGATATGATTTGCTGATACAATATCTAATAGAGAATTTCCATCTACTGACAAGACGAAAAAAGAAAGGGTATTGTCTTGGGTGAGAGATTTGTGCCACTCTAATGTCAAATATAAGCAG
Organism: Plectus parietinus; assembly: GCA_034700205.1. Classification (NCBI taxonomy): domain Eukaryota; kingdom Metazoa; phylum Nematoda; class Chromadorea; order Plectida; family Plectidae; genus Plectus; species Plectus parietinus. Next base: position 7,929 of record JAQGCX010000295.1, read on the forward strand.
CAGTTCATCCAGTAACTTTTTATTGAAAACGAAATTGACAACAGACATTAAAAAATACCGACGAAGCGTACGTATTCAGAATGCACAAGAAGTAACAACTGCATAGTAAGCAGCGCGCTGCACGCCGCCAACATCGTGAAAAAAGCAAGGTCACCAAATAAGACATTAATTACAGTCGTTTCTGAAGGACTAGGAAACAGTGTAGACAGGTGATTATTTTAAATTGTACAAAAATGAGTTCAAAACTATTTGCATTCGAACGACAACTATAACGGGAGCACGATGCAAATTTTCAATAGTCCATCGATCGATAAGCGAACACATGAAACCCGCCACCTTTCTTGCTCAAATAACAGCGAGCACCACACAATGAAAACAACCAAAACTGACGTCAGACGCTAAACATCAACAGAAGCGGTTCTCGTCAAAGTCCCGTTGAAACTGAAGCCGTTATGAAAAATTTCGCAAGTGGTCAAAAGAATACGGTATATGTACAAGTACCGTAAAAAGATAAAGCAACCAGTCGAGCCACTGACCGACAAAGGCGAAACTTTCAGGCTATCACATCTTTCTTACAGAACAAACAGCCACATATTCGTTCCAAAAAGCGAACACTAGACCCACTCGTTTTACATCATCAATTGCTACAAATAAATGCCCTGATCATTGTCAAAAGAGTTACAGTTAGAATTCTTTGCATTCTCCTGTACTGCTATCCAGTAATCATCGTACAACTGCCGAGTAGATTGACACATTGAAGGATGTACAAATAGACAAGAAGGCGAGAGAAAGCGCGACGCTCTGTACGGTATGTATCGGTGAAGCAACAAAGGAGAGCTCGTTGAGGAAGGAAGACACGTGACGATGAAACCAGTCAGCACTCATGGAATGAATGGTCATGCAGTACGATACTTGCAAGGACGAATCGACTGTGGTCAACAAAGTCATTTTTGTTCATTCGGGACTTACGAGCCCATGAAGTGAAACTTGTCTTGTTCCTTTAGCAGATATTCGACGATCTGCCCTTGCATAATCATATTGAAGGCTAGATGAGAGTTAGACTGCACGGCTTCGGCGGGCGGCGGCGGCAACGTTCCCGACACTTTGCCAGTCGACGAGCGCTTCACCGGCTTCAGCTTATCTTTGCCAGTCTTTTCCAACGGCTTGTCCGTAGGGCCGTTGCAGAACAAAGTCGGTCCGAACACGATCGCCAGATTGTGCATCTGCATTCGGTTCTGTGCCGAGTGGTTAGCCACCCTGAAAAAGACATCAATGTACAGAAAAATGGAGAAACATTGATATCGTACATGGCCAAATGCTTCAAGAGCAGATGAAGCGTCTCTTGATGGGTACGAGGCATTTTCCCCAAAAGATCCTCAAATGTTTTGAATCTCTGCTTAACGTTTTGCAAGCCTGCAATGCCGAGTTGAGCATGGAAGGATGAAATGATTATGAAGCAAGCTTACGAATAGCGTTGAGCAAATCCTTGGTCAAATATAAAGGAAAGACGGGCTCTTGCAGTTCGCGGAAGAACAACTTCAGCGCGCCGGTCAGCACGTGCACATCGTCTTCGGAGAGGAGACCTCTGTAATTGTCTGAAAAAGGCGCGATCAACACTGATCGAAAGCTACACATGCGTCAGTAGATATACCCTGGTCGACTTGGCATCGTATCTTCTGGATGGACGACAAGTTGCCGCTCACTCGATAGAGACCGTCCACGTCAAGTCCTTTGGCTTCGATCACCTCGGTGACAGTGCGAACAAACTTTGGCACAGCTAATCGTTCTCGTTGGCTGATTTCCATCAGCGTGCTACCGAACACAGGCTCCGCTGAAATTCAATCGCTAATGAACATCCATGAACGTGTGAAAAAATTACTGCATTCAACTAGCGGCGCACTGAAATCAGTTCAAAAGCACTCACGTTTATATATGCCCTTTTCCTTCAGAGATTCAATTGTCGGCCGACTGCGGAAAAAGCGTCGCAGTCGTTCGATGATTGTGTCCCGCGTCTGAGTCGGGTCGGCGCCACTCAGCGAAGTCGCCGCTAACTGATCGTCGTCCAGCGGCGGAGGACCATTGCCGACGTACGCTGCAAGAGCACAGTCGCATATTTCCATTCACTACTATGATAACAATCACAGTCAATCATAATAGCCAGGTCTTTTTTCACGAGCAACGGATTCAGAGCTCGATCGTCGACGAAATCACTGTCATTCTCGAGCGCTGATTCGTTATCGCAAGAGTGGTGTTTTCGGTGGCCGACAACTGCAGATACAGACTTCTCTCTGCCAGTGAGATTGGATCGCTTCTTGAACCAGTCTACTTTTAACTGCAGCATCGCATCAGCGCGTTGGCGCTACCGCAGCAATCACAGCATCAAACATGCAGTACATTGGCGGCGCGCGATCGCCGTTTTCGGAGCACAGACCGGGTTGATTCACGCCCTGACAAAGACCGTACCTGATCTGCGCTTGCTTTTCTTCGCCTGCTTGTCGATAGTCGATGCCGCCGCGCCGCCGCCCGCAGAGTCGAGTCGCAGACGGCCTATGGCCGACGACGACGCCGTCAACGACGACGAGCTGCGGCCAATCAACGATCCTCGACGCACGTGTTCTTGTTCCAGTACCACCACCGGTGTCGGTGTCGGATAGAAATCAGGCAACGGCTACAAAACACAAGCGACTGACACAATTGATGGAAAAGATAAAAATGAACAGACCAGTTTGGCGATGACTTGTCGAAGGGCATGAAACCAGCCGTTAATGTCTTGACTGTTGACGGTGCTGAACAAATAAGAAGTGCCGTCGATCAGTTCCAACTGCAACATCTAAGCGAATATGTAGAATGAAAGGCGACAGTGTCCCGTTACAACTAATATACCTGGAACACGTGTTTGCGGCGCTTGTCACGCTCTTTGTCGACCCAGCTTAATCGCGCTCCTCGCAAGTCACAAACGCCCAAAGGTGCCGGATAATGTTTTCCAAATTTCTAAACAGCAACACCGCATAAGCGGCACCGACCAGTACCATCAATTACCTCGGCACTTTTCTCATCCTTGTAGAAGATCATGTGAGCCGACGTGAGGAACACGAAACAGGGTAGCCACTCCTTCTTCCTCAGTTTGTGTCCCGCCTCGGCAATTTTGCACTTGTCCAGCGACCCGTTCTTGATCGTCTTCTGCTGCTGGAAGTGCATCGGCATCGAACTGTTTCTTCCGTTGCCCGCCCCTTGCGCCGACATGTCCGATCCGATGACGTTAGCCAGGTCTTCGGAGCACGAGTAAACGTCGTAATTGCCGCCGTCCGGCAGTCGCATTCCGTACGATTGGTTGCGCAACGACAGAGAAGTCCTTCCCAAACCAGAGTCGACGCTGTCCGTCATTGTGGCGCTGGACTCTTTGGGCGGCGACTGAGAGAGTTCGGCGGGAGTTGGAGGCGCCTGTTGGAGAGGTGGCGGACCGCACGCGTCCCTGATCGTGGGACTCTGACTGACACTGCGCGTATCGGATGTCTGAAACGAGGAGCACTGATGGCCGCTACAGACGCAACTCCAGTGCGCACGTACATGACTGCGCTGCAGATCTTCAGTCGCGCTGTATGTCGAAATGTCCAGTTCGTCACCACTGCTGCTCAGCATCGCCGACACCTCGGCCGGCGTCGCCAATAGTCGCGGTGGTTTCCACTGAGAGTGACCGGTCTGTTGATGGAAGAAGTAGGGACGGCCACTAAGCGAGTATTCCACCCATCCGTCGTTGAGCACGCGCACCGGTTCGTCGCTCACGTCGGGCGCCGGTGGACGATCGGCCGCCGCGCTCTCCAGTTCTTGCACATTCTGATAGTGATGAGTCGTCAACGGCTCCACAGTCACAGTGGTTGCCTGCAACAAGAATACTGATTCTATTATCTACCGGTCTGAACGAAATACTCTACGCAACAAGTAAAATCGAATGTATTTCAGATTCGATAATGTTACAATCATTTTTGAATCTTGAAATCAGTTTGAGACGGGTTGCATCTGTGAGAGATAAAAAATGGTTCTCACTTCTTCGTCCGGCTTTACCGGCATTCTGATCAGCCTCGATTCCATCATGTTCTTGGCTGGAGATGAACTGGGAGAGAACGAAGCTGCTCTCTGCAGACCTTCAGAGCTGTCGTAGGGCTGCGCCGCGTCCACCTCCCCGCCGTTGAAGCCGTTGAGAGCCAACGACCTCCTGGGGACTGCCGTCAAAGGTTTGCGCTCTTCGTCGTCGTCGCGTCGAAGTCGATTTCTGTCGTCAATGTCCTGTGCGGCAGCCAAGTCGGGGATGTTGTGCACAAAGTTGAGATCGCCTGGGATGCTATTTGAGATGCGTTTCGGATCGGCCAACTTGAAGCCCGGACTCCTACGGCTCGGACTGGGCTGCAGACGCCGCTGCGGGTTGGGATTGGGCGGCGTCGCCAAGAGATGGTAGATGCCATCCGATGAGAACATGGTGGAGCCTTGTCGCGCACGGCCGTCCAGATCGGGCGTCACGGAATGTCTGTGCGTCGGCAGGAATGTCGAGACAGGAGAATCGGGCGGCTGCTCGACAAAGTTACGGACATAGGACTTGGGCAAATAGAACTGACTGGCCATATCGCCCGGTCGACACACCAAGCACCACTCGTCGTTACTGCCCAGGTTCATCAGCGAGTACCGTTCGCCCGCCTGCACGTTCACGGCGTGTCCTTTGGCAGTCTTCGACTCAAAATCATACAACACTTCCACAGATTGAGCCATCGGCGTTGTCAACGATAGAAGCGCTCGTTCGGCACGGATCGATCACCGAGTCGCAAACAAAGCGGACGGTGGGAAGGAAACAGTCATCTTCGCAGAAAAATAGCCGTCACCAGAAGAGCGACCTGTTCTCTCGTAGACACCATACAGCACCTGGGCGAGCCGTCAGAGTTGTAGCGACCGTTTGGCGTGCAGAGCATGAGTCATCGAAGACGCGATCGAAATGAACGACATCTTTCTACTGCGTCTCGGCTGACATGAGCACCACTCGCCGTAGGGGACTTGGTCGCACTCCACGTTGACCTTGTTGTATTTCCGGACGGCGGGGTCCCTTGGTTGTTCTCACTTGTGCATCTGTCGCATTCATGGGTGGTCGAGAACTCAAAAACGCTGGCTCAGTGTCACCGATTCGTCTTCTTGGCCATCTTGGCTGAATCACATTTGAATGCGTGCCAATTGATGACGCAGCGTCCGTCAATAACGCAGCCGAATCGTTCCACGAAATGCAGTCTTCACTTATCAACGCGCCAAATTCAATGTGGACGCCATTTTGAGATGGGATCCTGTGTTGTTTCTTGTTGGTGCTGATTGCTTGGTAATTGTTCAGCGATCATTTATGAAAATAGACCTATCCCTCGACGACGACGTTGACAGACTGCGAGAAAATCGAAACTGGATCGCTCGGCCGCTCCACTGTGCGATCAAAATTGATGAAATCTGACCACTAAGTGAATACGTGGAGAAGGCTAATCGCCCCACATGACTGTGCTAAAACGCGGCGACAAGGCGCAGCTTATGAGGGTCGGCAAGAAATCGTCGGCTCGCCCGCGGCACGACAAGAAGCCGCTCAAGCTGCGCTCGTTCGTCCTCGAAGTGGAGAACAGAAGCAAGTGCAGTCAGCTCAAGTCCGCTATCGAATCTCTGGGAGGGGTAGGTGGTCGGAAATCCTTGTTCTAGTCACTAAATGTGTCGATTTGCAGACGATTGTGGAGGATGTGTATTCGGAGCCAAAGCCGTACTGCCTCGTCTCAGACCATCCGCAGGCTGAGCTGCTCGATCAGACGACCAAGAAACAGAGACAGTGGGACATGACCGTTTCCGAGAGCAGCGGAGCGCAGAGCTCAGCGGAAAAACCGCCAGGAATCAGTGAACAGGTGAGAGCACAGTCCTATCAAAAGTGAATGTTAGCAACAACAGCGTTCTGTGCAGGTGCTCAACCGCGTCCCGATGCTGCTTCGCGTAGCCGTTCGATCGGGCGTCAGGGTCTTTTCCTACGCTCACTTTCTCGAGCTCCTCGACAGTGTCAAAAGAAGCGCGCGGGCCGCACAAAAAAATGTGCTGAACGCTCCGCGAAAGTCGTCCACGGCGGCGGCGACAAGCGAAGCCCCTCGGCCACTGTCCGGCACGTTCATCAAGTTCCAGGACGTTCAGGGAAACTACTCGCCGGCTTATAAGGAGTTCGTCAATCCAACCAATTGGTTCCCCGTCTATTTGAATCAACGTATGTGCTATTTGTTTCAAATATAGAAAATTCTCCATTAATGCGTCTACAATTTATCTAGATCGGCGGCCGCCTCAGTCTATTGAGGTGGAAAAAACAGCGACCGCTCGCAGCACATTATTAACTATGTAGTTTCAAGTTAAGGTTAACTGGTTTATGAAATTATCAGGCTTAATATAGCTGAGCTAGATTTGATCTTTGGAGCTACGAATGCACTGATAAGATTTATTTAGATGGAGGTCGGTCGATTTTTCACAAAGCACACGGTGAAAGAGTTACTGACCAACAGCTGCCGACGACTTCCAAAGCAGAAACGCAAGGGCCGTCAGCGAAAGCCAGGTACTTTTAAAATACATGCACAAAAAGTAATTAAATATTCTTGCGGAGAATTTCGATCGACTCCTTTACTTCGACCAAGCTACAACTTTGAATTTCCTTCATCAAAAAGTCCCCCCCTGCAAGAGTTGCGGCAACGAAGCCATAAATTGCATTTAAACCGCATTTGTTCTCAGCATCTTTCCTTCTGGATAAATTTTTTGAAGAATATTCAACTTTTACTTGCAGTCGGTCATTTAGTAGTTTTACAGTTAGAAACAAGTATGAACGCTGTTTCCTTTCTTTCTTCAGAGTATCTGTTCGAAAGTCACCTCGCAAATTCCAAAAGAAACCTGCAATAAAGAGCGCGTTTTGTGAAATATGTGGAAAGACAGCTCAAGACATTGAATCGGTGAGGGTTATTCTTTTGATGGATTGATTGCGTCAAGACATTCTGGCCGATTAGAGTTTGGATGTGAATTTTGTAACTATGACGCGTTGATTGCAGCATCTGATGAGTGACGAGCATCGCAAGTGGCTAACTCCGACTTTCTACTCAGAAGTGGACGACCTGGTCGGTTCAAACTCGCAACTTATTGACGTCCCTAACCCAGGCTCAGAATTTCTCCGCCTCAATCAGCGACAGCCAGACTTGATTCAAGAAGACCCTTCCGACATCAGCGGCGAAGAAATGAGTTGGTAAATGTTTGCTCATGTTCCTATTTTGTCGCTCAGATTTGATTGCGCGTTTTGGCTGGTTACAAAACTGCTCGTTTTTACCAGCTGCTGACTACTTTACCTTGACACTAACACGTTGTGCAACCCGGTTTCTGTTTGTACCGTCTTCTTCTGTAATTTCTCACATCGCTCAGCGGGGTTTCGGAGTTTTGTGGATTTCCGTTGTTCTTTTCCACGCTGTTTAATTGTTGTTTTGTGGATTTTCCAAATATATACAGTTTTTCATTGAAATTTTAAGTGAAAGTTGGCGAGACGAGTCAACAAACTGGCATACCGATATTTAATGAAATATCCACCCCATAGCAGTTACAAAGCAGCGGGCGCAGATTATTGGCAAAATGCATTGAGTCAGCCACATTCAGGGTCACCAGGTGTGTTAGGAAAGGTCAAAAAACTGGATAAAACAGACCTATCCCAAGCCTAAGAAAAAAATGCAAAGGGGAGAGTAAGCTCTCAAAGCCGATTTACAGCAAAATAGGCAAAAAACGGCGAAACGTACTCCTTTTGGGCACTATTGAGATCTGGCAACCCTGGCCACATTCGCAACTTCAGAAACATGTCTGAACGTCTTCTTGTCTACGGAACAGTTATTTTATTCAACGTCAAATAGTACAGCGGAAAATAGATGCACAGAATAGCTTTTTAAATATATCTCTTTGTTTTGATGTGTCGATGCCTTCTGGAAAAACCGGGACAGAAGGCACCGCATTCACTCCGTTTTCACGACAGAAGCACGAAATTAAAACAAATTTGCACGCACAAATACAAAGCGATCACAAACACGGCCAGAACGCTTAATGTTAATATATTGGTGCATCACAAAGCACGTTAACAAAAGCGCCAACAGAAACGATGCGATAAACATGAAATGGAAGGACGTCGCGGAATACGAGTAAATACTAAATGAGACTCTTGGACAATCACAAAGACCAGTACAAGACAAACCTACTATGCAAAAGAAGTAGCCGCGCCGGAAAACTGAAAGGTGAAACGAATCAACTAGTCTGCGGTGAGCTGCTGCAGCGACTCCTCCTCGGGCAGAGAACGACGACGCCAGCGAGGATTCGCCACCAGAAAGATGACGCTGACCGAGTAGAACAGAATCGACAAGCCCAGCAGGTTGGACACACCCTGCTCCGCGCAGAACCCTTTCTCCAATGTCCAGCATCTGAACAGAACAAGCAATATTGGAGTTAATCGGCTGACAGCGAACGGGTTATGCCACGCGGCGCGCTCCGAGATGCCCATCAAAGCCGACGCGGTGGCCATGACGAAGATGACCATGCCGGCGAGTTGATGGATCGGCAGGTACCATTGGCGCACGCCCAGTGATAGCCCGGGGAAGAAGAACGACACGAACCCGCAGACGTACTAAATTATGCAATCGATAAATGGAGCGAGAAACGAGACGCGTGCCTGCATGCAGAACAGGATGACCGTGGTAAAGCCGACCCACGAGTGCAGCGAGTAGAGATTTGGCTGCGGATCCAGCTGGCCTGTCTTTTTATTGACGTTCAGATTGTGCGAGTCGAACACGGCCTTGAGCGCCACCACGAAGAATACGAAGATCATGGAGTGCAGCGTCACGTGCAGCAGCTTGGTGAATTTCTTGCGCTCGTGACGGAACACACGGTACACGAGAATGGCTGCAATGAGCCGGGTGGCTTAGGAGGACGGGTGGAACGCACCTTCGCCGTAGAGAAAGATGAGTCCGATGACCATGAAGAGCGGATGGTAGTGGAATTGCTGCTCGGGAGATTCGGTCCAGCCGAAGCCGTTGCCATAAGCCCCCATCCACACCGCCACCAGCAGTACCGCCAGACCGCCTGCAATATCGATCCTTGCTCCACGTTCCTAACAAAAGCGTCTCACCGAAAAACTGGGACACGCCGAAGATAAACGAGAAGTACTTCATGCTCTGCTCTTCGTCCATGACGTCGTACTTGTCCAACACGAGCGACATGCCTAGCAAGCGGAACTGGGTAGACTAGCTAGCGACGGCGCACAGCACTCACACTCACGACCGACACGCGGGTGCAGCCGGCCGACCGTGAATGGACGGGCACATGGCTCTTTCAGCTAGCCTCAAAATCGATACTGCAAGCGCTCGCCACACCCCAGTGTTTAATTAACAGTCAACGAGATCGAGCAAAGCGGCGCAGTTCGCAGTCGGAGGCGCGTTGATTCGATCGGTCGCTTTTGCGATCGTGCCGGTCAACAGTTTGACAGTTTCGTGCGTGCCACTCTGGTATGTGTGTGTGAAAGAACGTCGTGTGAGCCCAACGCGTTCGTTCCTTTTACTGCAGACGTTGACGTTTGAGCGCGCGCCTTTCGGCTCCAATACAGCGGTACGCTCGACACGGAGCAAAGTGAATACCACAATTGATAAGAATCGAAACGACGGCAGTAGCCATTGCTGCATTAGTTTATTTAATTTTAGTTCAATGTCCACGACGCTACCTTTTACAGTTCAAGTAACGTCAGAAATCACAATCGATAACTAACTATCTGTGCAGCAACTAGTTCTCGAATTGTACAAAATAAAGCAGCAACTAGGGATACGGAGAACAAGCAAAAGCACAAGGAATCACAAGTTGATGTTGATGAACGAATGTAGAGAATAGGTTGGCGATAATCTAACACGCTAATTGAACAGAACCGGAATATCGTCTTCGCCATCGAGCATACTCTTCGGGTTAAAGTCGAGCGGCCCTTCGCCCCGCATCAGTTCTTCCAGCTCCTTGTTTTTCCTGTCGGTCTTCTTCTTCGCCTGGATTTTCTTCATCCTGAACACGCAGAGGTGCATTCACATATAACTCTACTTTCAGATGCAGCCAAATAGTGACATACCGGAAGAACTCCTCGCGCTCCATCTCGTCGAGCTCGGTCACGATGTAGTTGATAGTGTTCTCGATTCGCGGAATGATCACTGAAATCAGCAACAGGTGTCTTCGGATTCATAGACTGACTCACCGTGCTCGATGGCGTTGACACGTCGATTGGTCACCTTGATCGCCTCGTCCAACGTGATGAAGCAAGTCTGCAGCGTGGCCAACTCGACCAACAGCTCGACGGCTTTGCTGTAGTTCTTCTTCAGTTTAGCGATGTTCGAGCCGCCCTTGCCCAAGCCAGTCAAGTCGTACGCTGAAACGAATCTCGAGTTGAACAACGCTGAGTAATATTGACGAACCATCGGGTCCGTCGTGATAGGCATCGAAGACTGGCAAACGCACGCCTGCAAATGCATTTGTACGACACGAACGGCTCAAAGCCATGACGAACCGACAACGTTCTCCTTCTTCATACGAACCTTGACCTGAGCACGCGACACGTTCTGTACCACAGTGTGGCCGAAATCTCCCGCTGTGAACTTGGCCTCCGCCAACGAAAACGCCGCCTCTTTCATCACCTCGCCCATCAGCACTTTGTTCTGCAATATCAAATACATATCTATGTTGCACAGCAGTATCAATCGACCAGCGAATATCATAGATGAAAACTGCTTTGTCTTACCTCAACAATCTTGCGAAGAATCTCGCGAAATCTGAAGTTCAGCGCATCGGCCTTCTTCTTCAGCAAACTGTGCCCCTTCTGAGCTCCCTTTAAACGAGCTTTCATCACCGTCTGAGCCCTGAAAACACAATTTTTATTTACAATTGCAACATCACACACGAAGTTGAAAGCACTCACATTCGAGACGGGAAGACTGCGATGCGGTCCTTGCCGCCTCCCGACATTTTGATCAAGAATATTCAGCTAAGTGTGATGCTGGGGAAGAATTTAGAAGAGGTGATGGAACGATTTTTGGTCGCGAATCTATTGCGATACGGCAGCCGCACGCTCCAAACCAAAACGGCAGGACTGCGGCGTCGCCTTTGCTCA
>JAQGCX010000296.1:0-19113 GCA_034700205.1 Plectus parietinus
CGTAGTCAGTTTTCATGTTGGCGTGTGCTCAAACAATTGATACGCATTTTGTGCACTTATCCGGGTTCGACTGTATTGAATGAATGAGTCTTTTTGGAAAATGAACTCATGTAACGATTTACAATCCCTATTGTCATTGCAATGGCTTTCCCAAATGGAAATTCACAACAACAACCGCTCGTAAATGTAAGCAACAAAAGATGTTCTGCTGACCTCTGAGAATATAATTCTGATGGTTCGAATCGGCCTCCCGGCCTAACTTCAGCAAACATCCCAGGCCTTCGTTCTGCACAAATTCGTGCACCAAATCTTTGTCATCCTGCAAAGCAATCAATTCATTTTTGCTTTCTTTAATTTGTTACTGCCAGTTACTTGACGGCTGGGCAGACTTCAAACGGTCCGTTTTGCGACTAATAATCAAGAATACATATTGCGTGATCAAGAATATATAATTCATTCTTGGTAATTGGTTGGCAAAACGGACCATTGGAAGTATACCCAGCCCTTCTGACATTACTCACACATTTAGTCATAAAATAATAACTGGCAGTGAAACGCAATCACGACGGGTCAGTGAAAAACGATACAAAAATTGAATTGTGATGCAAAAAATAGAAAACTGACCTGGAAAACTTGCTTCAACGAGAACAGCGCCCGCCGCAGCTTGTTTCCACTGCAGTTCAACAACGTATCTGAAATAAAAACGCGAATTTAGTACATTTCATCATGGAAAATACTGAATTATTGTAACAAAATACAACAAATAAAAGATTAATGGAGAAGATGTCCATGTATTACCTCTGAGCAAAACAGCGCATTTTGCTGTGTCGAAAAACGTCGACGCACTTTCGATTCTCAGTAAATCTTTCAAATCCTCCGACAAAATTCGTTCAGCCGCTTCGCGTATAATGCGGGAATTGTGCAACGCATTGTAACGCATGGTTGCGATAATATTTTGCCGTGGCGAGAGATAATCGCAACAATGGGACAAACACTGCGTCACTGGACTACAGTAATCCGCATTGTATTGCTTCCGTTCTCTTCAAGAGGGCACACAAAGGGAGATTGCGATGGTATTTGAAAATTTGAAAACTTTCCCTCTCGAATGCTCAGGGGAATAAAGGGGGAAGCGTACAAGAATGCGGAGATGAAATGAGAAACTGTTCACTAGGGAGTAAGGGACGATGACCACCAGGTGCGCCGCGAATCGCGAGCGCCTCGAGTCAATCGAATCGCCGTCCCTTGTGACTGGCGGGGCAATGAAGAGTCGAGTGGTGTAGAGTGGAGGCGCGGGGCACGGACAGGCCAGTGAAGACCTGTCCACCTCAGCCGTGTTCTGTGCTCGCGAGACGGACAGCTTAACCGCGCCGCCTCTGTGCCCAGCGGCGCCCGACAACAAAAATTGTTTGCGTGAAATTAGCGCCCGCTCGCGTCAACGGTCCAGCCGTGTTGACACGGCGGCGGAGACGCACAGGGCGAGAGCGCTGGCTCCAAACGAGCGCATTGTGCTCGTGCTGACGACTTTGCTCTGTGTAGTGTTCAGTGCTCGCTCGATTCGGGCAATATATATTTGCCGTCCCGAGCAGCGCCGGGCACTGCGACCTCCCCCGAATTTATGGCCCATCTTTTGTCCACCCCCCACGTCTTCTATGTGCAGTCGTTTCTTGCTCGTTAGTCCGCCACAACGCATTTCCTCCTCTCTCTCACTTTGGCACCGACTTACTCCCCCTTACCTAGGATCGTCTCTTTCACCTTAGATCGCCAACGAAGTCAATAGATGACGATAAATGCACTGGTGTGCACTCACCGCGCACCCAGGCATGAAAGCGGTCGGGAAGAAGGCATTTCGGTGAATGAAATGTACTAATGGCCTACTTTATGAGGAGAATAGACGTGCATTTAGGTGCGGCAACAGGCAAGAAAAACAAAGCGACCCGCGTTCTACTTTTCGATTGGGCATAATGTAAACCTGCATGCATTTATCATCATAAACTTTTGACTTATGACAACATTTTATGAATTGTATTTGAGGCAGCGTTGCACTAACTGAGCGTTTGAAATATCTCATCTTGTTTCTGGGTCAGATCATTCAACTCTGCAGGAGGGTTGAACAATTTGAAACGCCAAGCTTGTAGTGATAAGGAGAAGTTTCTTGTTAGATGGCCGATGAGGGATGTCAGCCATCCTCAAGAATATCCTTATAGTTAAAGATTCCCGTATGCAAGACATTGGAAAATTACAGATAAGTCCAGAGGTGGGCACGGTTGGAACCCTAGGGGGATGATTTAGGACCAAAAATTTTCGGCCCAGGGGGAAGTATCCCCCCGGCGGCCTCAAAGTCCCCATTCTATGCTGTGCTTGTCCAAAAATTTTTTTCGCCACTACATGGCGAAAACATTTCATCCCCCGCCTTTTTTCTGGTAAGGGATCTAGACCCTTGGGGGTGGATATCCCCAATGTCTAAGCCCCCCTGCCCATGTCTGGATAAGTCCCTCAAAAGTGCGCTGTGGAATGCTTACAAGAGTGCAAGTAAGCTGGACAGATCACCAGCCGCCACCGCCGCCTCCTCCTTATTCATGGCTTCTATTTGCATTGAATGGGGTGTTGTTGCGCCATCCCCCTCACCCACCGATGACTCTCATTCAACTAGGTTACCGCCTCCTTGCACATAACGACTTGACTTGTGCTCTCTGCTCAAGGGTCTAGAGCTGCGCAGAGTGTAAACAGAACACTACAGCCAACAGCGTCTTGTTGGATCTGTACCGGGCAGGACCGGAGAAAAAGTTTAAAAAACAATGACAATGACAGGCGTAGCGTCGCGACGTACGCATCTTCCCAAATGCTATCAATCAGCAGTTTTGGTGGGGAAATAGCGATCTTGACCGAGTGATTTCGTCGCTCGAGATGACAAAACTCGGCGAAAAAACCACCACACTATGTGACCAGGAAGAGCGAATTTATTGTCGCGCCGTAGGCAGTACACGTCCCATGGAGAGTGCAAAAGTGTGTGACATTGCACACACGAAGAAAAAAGTACAGACTGGAACAACAAGTTGAAAAGATGCAAAAGAACTAATTTAACCGAGAAAATCTATTCTGTAAGACCCCGGGGTTGCTGATAACTAATGCAGTAATGTGAAAATTCTCTGACACAAAAGATCTGACATGAATTCAATGTCCCTTGACAATAACATTCGATTTCGGTGGCGATTAAATTTTGTAATTGAAGGGTTCTTTGGGCAAAACATTACCCACAGACATGATCGTGTCGGAGTTTTCGCATATGTACCCCCCTCCCCCCAGCCCAGCTACAAACACTGCCTAATCTGTCTATTATTACGTTCCTAATTGCCGTGCAAAAACTTGTTTGACGGCTCAAGGATCAACACATTCAAATCAGAACTAGTCCGATAACTCAACTCATGACAGGAAGAAGAAAAGGGGCGGACGAAAAAAGGATTCGCCCCCGCGGTGGTCTCTGTCAGAACGCATCAGTAAAGATCAGTAGGTACAGATGGAGAAAAAGTCACAGCTGTTCGCGAACCTCTTTAGTCAAGAAGAAATTATACTGCAGAGAACGTTAAAACGCAGCTTCACTGCTCCAGGGCGAATAGCGCCAATAGACTTTAGGACTTTACGAGAGGAACAGCAGAGTCCTTGGCACTCACCGACAATACTCTTGACCCGTAACGAAGTCTGCGTTCGAAGCACCAAACTGGTTCGTCGGCTAAAAACAATCGGTTAATTTTGTCATCATCATATGAAAACAAGAATTATTCAATCGGGCAGTCAGTTCAATTAATTATTTTCAGACATACTGTAAATTTACTGAAGTAAATAAATGCAGAAGAACATAATGCACAGATAATTAAATGTCAGACTAGAGCACAATTCGGAAGTCGATAGAGATTAGACAGATCGCTGCATCCCCCCAACTCCCTGTGCGCTATTAAACCTGAAGAACCCTATCTGCTTCCTCATAGATACTTGAGTGACCTGGGCCCCCACTCTTCGCTCTGGACAAGATACATATGACAAAAACCCAATGGAACTCTTGCGCAAGCAAGAATAGTGAGTATCTTACACAGACTCTGGCCAGACAAATGGTTCATCGCAGTCGGAAAAATCCTCGACATCAAACTCCGAGTTGAGCGAGTCAGAACTGACGGCGCCTGTCTTGAAGTCCGACGCGAAACAGCCCGAGTCGATACTCTGAATGCTGGGCGTGTGGTCGTGCTTGATCATCGGCGGCGACTCTCCGTACAACAAGGACATGGTGCTGACGGATACTGACGACAAGGGTGGTGTCAACTTCCGCTGATCAAAACGTTGCTGCGTCTTTGACAGCGATGGAAATTTCTGGTTAACTGGGTCGGTAGGTGATGATGGTAGCTTGCGCTGTTCGGCGTGATTTGTTGGAGAGGATGGTGATAATTTCGGGTTTGAATGAGCGGAGAGCGCGGGCGAGGCGAACGCGCTTCGATGCGACGCCGTTGCCGCCACAACGTCCAGCTGGTCGCGAACCGGATCGTCCCTTTGTTCTTGAGGTCTCGCAGTTATGCCACCGCCGGCGCCGCCGGGGAAACTGTCGACAGACGAAGAAAACCAGGTCTTCACAGGCGGCGAACGCACAGTGGAGCTGATGGGGGACTGTGGCCCGTCCTTGAATTGAAATGGATTCTTCTTTATTGTCGGTAGGTCGTTGACAATACTGTCCCGTCTGAGCGATGAGGGGGAAGAGGAGGGTTTAATGATGGGGATGACGGTTTCCGATTGGTGGGAAAGAGGGGTGGATTTCACGACCGGTAGAGTGGTCGAATTATTGAGGACGCTCGATTGCCTTCGTTGGGGCACATCGGTTTCCACGCGTTCCTCAGGAACATTTTCACCCAACGTCACATTTTTGCGCAATGTTCCCGAACTTGTCACTTTATCAGCTTCTATTAGCGAGGAGGCAGACATTCTTGGCTGGCCCAGTTGAAATCTTCGTCTTATTGACGCGGGTGACATAGCCAACACTTTCCGTTCCTGGCCGCTAGCGGCAACAGTTGTGCTCTTTTGACGATTTAGCGTCGCCGATTCGAATTCAAATTTCGGCGTATCGTGTCGGCCGTAATTCCTGGTCAAGGTTGCTGAGCAGAACGGTTGTGGAGCGGATGGGGACGTCACGGGGTTGACGCCATACAAAGCGCGATCAGTTGCGTCAACAGCAGCTACATTAGTCGGCGACGATTCAACGAATGATTGACTGTCCTTTTTGAGCAATTCCTGCATGCGGGCAGAATAAAGCGAAGAGATAATTGGCGGCTCGACAGTGGCAGTTTTTCTCACTGGTTCTGTGTCGGTATTCGACAACAAGTCAATCGTATTGGTACGCCGGGGAAGAAACGAATTGCGACCAAAGTGAAAGTTTCTCTCTTCAGTCGTTGTGGAAGTTGGTGGCAAATCACATTCGAATGTTGTCGATTGATCAGAGTTGAGCGCTCGAAAGCGAAAACGCTGCGGTTGAGCATTCATTTCTAATTGTTCAGTTGCAATGGCCGTTAATAAATGTTTACATCAAACAGAAAGAAAGTTGAATATGATGAGCAAAATGTGGAGATTGATATAGAAGTAGTAGAAACAGCAAATATTGCTGAGAAAATTTTGGGGTTGACGAAGCGAAGAAGAGTCTGGGACGAGTCGTAAACGGCGAAGTAATTATGAGGACGGACACAAGGACGCACGGAGTTTTCGAGGTCACTGCCTCATGATACTATCAGCAGTTGGTGGGAAGGGCGTGAAAGATGCAACAACGTCACAGACACAGATGGGAAATGGAAGGCCGTTTGAGGACTGGACGGTGGCGAGAAATGACCAAACTGCTGGCCGGACGAGCGGAATGCGTCGGTGACTGGCGCCGAATTTACACCGGCCGTTCGTTTGACCAATCGCAGGTCACGCCGACAGTTAAGGCATGCGAGCAATCGGCGGGCGGGCGATGGACGGTTGACCTACTCCCCCGCTCTGCTCTGCTCTCCCTTGCGCGACTGACCAGTGTCCGGTGACGAAATGGAGACCATTATATCCCGTCTTCGTCGCCTCCGCATCTCCTTCGAACCGAACCGATAGGGGGCGCATCTTCCCCCTCGTGTGTCGGCTCAGATGCCACCTTTCGTGTCCTTCCCTACCCTCCCCGCCCGCCGTCCCCTCGCGTATCGCCTACCCCTCTGTGGTTGACAACAAACAATGCGCGCAAATATTTGCGGACGAGAGCGCCACACACCTCGATCGCCAATGTTGCGAGCGATTCATTGTTATTGTCACGCATCGGGACCGGCTGCTCGCTCGGGCTCGGTGCTTCTGAACCGCAAAGCGCCGATGTGGACAGAAAATGGCATTTGCACGTGCACAAAAAGAAAGAGTATATCAGTGAGCCGCTGTGTTTGTAGACGGGACAAAGAACAAAAGCGCCGCGTGATGAGGGCGGAGCAGTCACGGTTGGTCTTCAAAACAATATTTATTGGTGCTAATTCCTCAGGAGTTACAGTAAACGTTTCCTTGGAACAATTTTTAGCAAGGAATCCCTGTAACCAGAGTCAAAGGTCTGTATGAGTAGTAATTCATTCTTGTAGCCAAGCCCAACAAACGTCCAAATATGAATTGTTGCTAAATTCGAATGCAAAATGGTGCATATTATGATAAGAGGAGAAATTATTTTGCTATGGACAGAACTGGATTGCCTGTGTACATTTGTCATAATCTCATTGCCTCGTGATGACTGTATTTCATATTATTTACGTTTCGGCATATGACTGCAACCACGACAGAAGCCAAATGCTGCTATTTTTGTTATTACAACCTAAGAAGCAGAGAGGCGCAAAAAACGTAACATTTCTGCTCAAGTTACGAGTAACTGGCGCAAAGAAAATCAGCGGTCATAGACGCAATAAAAACCACGAGCCCCCACTGGCGCTGTTCCAAGCGACTGATCGATGCGCTATTTTCGACCGCCCTTCGCAGAGACGCAGCAAAGAATAGAGTGAAACGCATTGACATAACACACTCGCAAACACACAGCTGAAGTTAAATAGGAAATGCACACCATCCGAAGGCGACGTGCTCTTAAGATAATGCTCTGGTGTTTTCTCTCTCTCCCCATAGAGGATTTGTTAACACTTATAAACACAATAAATAAATGGTTTTCAGTCTACCATTTGTGAAGAAGAGTCAAAGTGGTGAAGATAAACTGAATTATGATGTCATCGCGGGGGGGGGTGGTAAATAACTGCTCAGATACAGTACATTTGTACATGTTTATCAACTCTAAAAAGTCAATATAGAATGGTGGTTAGTTTCCTCTTCTGCATCAATGAACCAATAAATGCGGAAAATCGAAATCAAAAATAGAAAGATATTTCAAACAGCTGACTAATAAAAATTGCTATCCTGCGCGTGATTGATCTTCCAAGCGACAGACGGACGACTAGATGACCCATTCAAATGCTATTATGCCACCCACGTCGAGAACAATTTGGCAGTCGCTAGCTGTCCTTTGGGAATCGAATTGTCTGCACTCGGCTGTGAGCGCAGCTGGGATCAATTGACTCGATTTCGCAAATGAACTTGGCAAAATCAGGAAGGAAATAAAGGACAAAGACTGAACGGCTGCCAAGCAGTCGAAAGCGAGCATGAAAGAGAATGTCTGGCCTGATTGCTTATGTGACTCACTTTAATGACAGACATGTGATTTGTTGACTAATTCCTTCCTGTGTTGACGGTATGGACCAGACGGGTATGGAAGTGAGTAGTTTTGCTTCCCTGATCGAAAAACGTTGCCAAGAATCAAAAAGCTGATATTGCAGTTTAAAAAAAGGCAGCGCTAAGTAGTCAAGTGCATTCAGTCATGCTGTCTGGGAAGACAACGATGACAAAACGTTTTCCATTTGGTAGGATAATGCGATGCAATCAGAAAGAGCAAGAAAGATGGAAGTGGTACATATTGCAACGATACATAATGCATCAATGTCCGAGATTAGGGGGGAGGTGGTAGAGATCAGAAAGCATCAATAAGAGCATCAATATGCATTTTTGGTTTTGACGGGAATTACAAGAAATAGCATTAATTTTTTCGGTCTGCACAAGTTGACCAATCTTACATTTTAAGAGGCGGGATAAAGGGGAGGTGACACATTTCGATCCGTCCCCTGCTTTACGGATGTATATGATTGCAACGCTATGGTGGAGAGAAACTGCCTTCTACCCCACATTCACGAAGCTGGGTATTTGATGTGTGTACTGTGTAGACGGAACACGGCAAGTGCCCTTTCTTATTCATCGGTGGGAGCGTGAGATAGGCGGTGATGTTTGGTGGTGGCCGGCCAGCCCCTCGGCGCAGTGGCATGACGCGGCGGCTCACTCGGAATTCATCGCCTACCCAAAAACAGCGCTGATCTTGGGCGCCGAAAAATCGAAATCGCACGTCCGACTGACATTCAAGAGGGCGCCGCGAAGAGGACGCCGATTATT
The DNA here is from genome assembly GCA_034700205.1 of Plectus parietinus. NCBI lineage: Eukaryota > Metazoa > Nematoda > Chromadorea > Plectida > Plectidae > Plectus > Plectus parietinus. Next base: position 8,509 of record JAQGCX010000296.1, read on the forward strand.
CAAAGGGCGGCTCGAGTGCATGTTGGCCGACAGTTCTATTGGAACATCGCCCAGACAGAATCAATCGCCATCTTATCAGCCTTGGACATCTTGTCGGTCACCAGGGACGCGTCTCTGACCAGTGACCCGTGTACACACATTAATCTTCTCTCTCTCCCACTATATCAGAACAAATCAATCATCTTGTTTGCCACCTGGAGTGTGCTGAGGAAAATACGCGTAATTGGAAGACGCAAACTCATTTGATGTACAGTCGAACCCGGATAAGTGCACAAAGTGCGTATCAATTGTTCGAGCACACGCCAACATGAAAACTTACTACGCAGAACTGCGTAGCCTCTTTGTGCAGTGGCGTGTGCTCTAACAATTGATACGCATTTTGTGCACTTATCCGGGTTCGACTGTATATGAGTGGGCGACGCACCACCAAGTGGCGCGTAAAAATCCTGCAGAAATATTCATATATCTCATATATCCGGCTATAATAGGCTCCTCAGCCTGGACCCACGCATCTATAAGCAAAACAGGACTGTACAAAGGTCATCAAATTTTGAGCCGCCGACCTAGCAAAGAACAACAGAATAAGGGACATGCGTTAGCAAGCGGACAAGCAAAAGAAGAAAATACGAGGCAGGAAGGCAGTGTCATATTTTTGCCACATTAATATTGCACAAATGTTGCTCATCACAGTAACAATTGGGGTAGTTTTGCAAATTTAATTGCTCGGTTTTTTTTGAGGAGCAAAAGAGCGGGAAAAGAAACCGCAGATCAAAAATTATCCGCCGCCGACGACGACATGTCAACCTACTATTACAATGACATGTGAACTGAAAAACAAATGAAAGGAAAACTGCAGGACAGACCCTTATCGGTTCATTAAACAAATGGGTGTAGATCAGGATTCGGGGAAAAAAGGTTGGACACGACAATTCGACTGACTTTCGACTCGATGGACCGAAAGGGATAATGAAAACCGGACGGGACTGTTCGTCGGTATGTCACTAACGTTTCATTATTCCACATTCAGAGAACGCCAGAAATAGATGGACAACAAACAGACAACCAGCTTTTCCCTTTCTTTCCTGATCCTGAAGAACCCAACCTGCTATCATATGAACAAACAGCACAGTGACACAGCAAACAAAAACGCCAGACTGCACCGTCAAAACTTCGTAAAATACCAGTGGTGACAACAGCCCCAGGGGAACAAAAAACTGGTGATTTTTTCCATTTTAACAAAACAGTCTGGAACCGATGTTGGGAAGGAACTGCATCATTATCAATCCAAGTGTACATGCAAAGTGAATTTGAGAAGCCATCAAATTTAACCTGCCAAACAACTTTGCCCATCTCTGTTAATAACAAGCTTTGACTGTACCTCGGCGGAAACATTCATTTCACTATATACACGAACATTGAGTCATAAAACTGGATATTTTCGAGTCTGAGAGCGCACTGACCCTTCAGTCTCCAAACAGATTAGTATTGTCGCGCTGATAAATTCTGTAGCAGTTTTTGATGGTGTCGAAGATGGGTAGACAGCTGAGATACTGAAGGGGGTTGCTGGGGAGGCCGTTCTGTGTGTTGCAGAAGGCCATGCAGGCGCCGCCGTTGTGCAGATGAATGTTCATCTCCGTGCAGCACTGCGTGTGGTCCGCGCGCGATGAAGCGCAGTCAAACGCCTGACCCATTTGCGGTCCAGGACATTTGTTGTTCAGAAAGGCACTCGTCACCTGAAATTGCAGCAAATACGGTGGTTAGATTGGTAATCAGTTGCAGCAAATACGGCAGCTAGATTGGTAATCAGTTGCAGCAAATACGGTGGCTAGATTGGTAATCAGTTGCAGCAAATACGGTGACTAGATTGGTAATCAAGTTTGCGCCAAAAATAGATCCATTTCGGAAGCGATTTCGGTATCGAAATTTGATCAGTAAATTGCTACTTGAGATATCGGTAAATAATATTTATCACTAACGAGAAGTCATTCGTTTTGTTTATTTATCGAACCAGATCGACAGCAACGGAGTATTTAGACCATTTGAAGATAGAGGAAGTCCAACTGTATTACCTTAGTCAAACTTAAATTCTCACTGCGCGATCTCTCTACGATTTTTTAACCGGAATAACCATCGTGAAAATTTCGAGCTAATAAAAACTTGTAACGAATCAGGATGAATGCATCAAGATAACTGATTCACTGGGTTGTCACTCCAAAATCAACCCTGGACAAAAATGAGCCTGTTCTACTAGTCGGTTGTTGCGCGACATTATAGATCTAGTCTGAAGAGTGCTCTTTGCTTGCCCTTTGACAAGAAATAGGTAAAGAACATAGGCACCAGAGTTGGCAAAGATGATTCAGCAGCGCTCTACGGCGCCCTGTCTAAGCACTTGTCGTGTACGCGAACTGAACTTGCACTGAACTGAACTTGTTTACACTTGCGCACTCGCGTTGCCCCCCTTGGCCGCTACTTGCCCTGTCGGTGACCGATGACGTACTTCTGCCAAAGTGCAGAATGAGTTATGTCCTTCCGGTGACAAACGGCGATAATCGGCCCTTGTTTTGACGGCGGACTGTGAACGGTAGCGACCAATCATCGCTAACGACTATTAATCGCGATTAACCAATTGATTTTCAAGAGTCATAAACGGCAGATATTGATCTAAGCGCAAAGATTTTCTCATTTTTGAGCGGCAGTTGGCGAATTGATGGAGCTATATTGGTGTCTGTTGTAGGGAATGATCAAGCAGATATTGGGCATCTAAACCGCACATATCTGAGAGAATGGATTTAAGCCTGCTTACCTTGTCGGTGAGCGATGACGTACTTCTGCCAAAGTGCAAAATGAGTTATGTCCTTCCGGTGACAAACGGCGATAATCGGCCTTTGTTTTGACGGCGGACTGGGATTGGAAGCGACCAACCTTCGCTAACGACTATTAATCGCGATTAACCAATTGATTTTCAAGAGGCATAAACGGCAGATATTGTTCTAAGCGCAAAGATTTTCTCATTCTTGAGCGGCAGTTGGCGAATTGATGGAGCTCTGTTGGTGTCTGTTGTAGGGAATGATCAAACAGATATTGGGCATCTAAACCGCACATATCTGAGGGAATGGATTTAAGCCTGCTTGCCCTGTCGGTGACCGATGACGTATTTCTGCCAAAGTGCAAAATGAGTTCTGTCCTTCCGGCAACAAACAGCGATAATCGGCCCTTGTCTTGGCAGCGGACTGCGAGAGGAAGCGACTAATCTTCGCTAACGGCTATGAATTGCGATTGACTAATTTGTTCTCAAGAGTCACAAGAGTCAAGAGTCAAGATATTGATCTAAGCGCAGATTTTCTCATTCTTGAGCGGCAGTTGGCGAATTGATGAAGATCTATTGGGGGTTGTTGTATGAAATGATCAAGCAGATATTGGGCATCTACAGTACACATATCTGGGGAATTGGATTGAAACTGGACATGTCAAGAGCTCGCTCTTTGCATTGTACTAGGACCTGCCTGTTGGTCTGGATGAAAGGAGTTTCAAATTATCGACGAGATTAGATAATTCCTCCCCGAAAGAAAGCTCAAATCGGTAACCTAATCAGGGCCGAAGATAGTCGATCTATGTGTCGACTCGCACCAGCCACTATTCTATCAATTTTTACTGTCGCCATAAAGGCAGCGCCATTCCTCTGCCCTTCACACAAACGTAGCACGAGTACATCGTATTACGTCACCTTCAATTGCTTGGACGGTGACGCTCATCGTCCTTACGTCTATCGCTCAAACTCAATTTCAACTTACCGATCCTTGCGTGAATCGATCGAAATTGCACAGTTCCTGGCAAGTGCTTATCAGGCCTTGTTTGCGACAGCACAAATCCAATTTGTCGTTGGGATTCAGTCGTTGTTGTTGCACGACTGGTTCTGGTCGATTAAAGAATGGATTGTCGGTGAAGACTGAAGAGGGCGTCGTAATTCGCCATCTGTTTGGCAATCGAGGAGTAGATCGTGGCGGTGCAGGTGTGGCGAAAATCACTGGTCGAACCGCGCGAGGAGGCACAATAATTTCCGGCTCAGGGGTCGTCCGGGTTTGCAGAGCTTCCGGACTGATTGGAGTCGCTGTCTCTTCCCAGGTATCAATGAACGGTGAGGGGTCGCGCGTGACCTGAAAAAAAGTTGATTAACAATCGAAATATACTCGTCATTTCTATAGATGGGGTGGCACCGGTATTTTCAAATCGGTATCGGTATCGGTATACCGATTAATAATCGGTATGATACCGAATAACGATCGATATTGGTAACGGTATCCGTATTTTTGAAAGTCAAAACGCAAAAATTGGTGAAAGTAACTGCTGATTTTTTTTCTGTTCCCCCACTTTTACTGTAAGGCCGTGTTTATACTTTCCCGCACCGGCTCACCGATGCAAAACATATAAATCGATATAAATGTTTTGCATGGGTGAGCCGGTGCGGTGCGGTAAAGTATACAAACACGGCCTAACAGTAACTTATACTGTTACTTTAACTTATGTTGTAACAGTGCTCGAGTAATGATGCGCAGGTTGAAGTTCATCAATACCGATACCGATTACTAATCGGTATTCCAGGTCGGTACCGGTATCAGAGTCGGTATTGCGAAATCGGTATCGGTATCAATACCATACCGATTATTAATCGGTATCCGGTACCGGTATCGGTATATCGACCACATCTATAGTAATTTCTACGAGAGTTTAAAAGATTTTGAAGACGCACAGTATACTGAAAACGTCTGCGATCAATTTCGTTGTGTGACAATTAACAGAAATGATTTTTTCCTGCTTTCTATCATTATAATAAATGATGCTCAATAATAATTTAGCAGCGAAAATTGCTTTATCCCATGAACATCCTTCTTTTTGCTTTAAAGATATTAAATTCCGGTTAACTCTCGTAGAAGTTAACAGTCAAATTGACTCAGTCAAATCGAGACTCAGAGTGCACCGATGCGGTCAAGCGAGCGACATTTCTTCGGCAATTCGGCCTCAAATAATGTCACAACATTAAACTTCATTTGCCTCCAACAGTGCGTGCAGAGATTACGAAAGTGAAAGAAATCCGGTTCCCCGAAATTTTCCCTCCTCGGATTCAATTTCCTCGTCTGGTCGTGGTTAAACGGTCGTTGCGTATCAGCAGTCTCAGCCTCATTATAAATGCCATTGCCACACTATACTCAGACCCGGTTTAAGGGTAGGGATTAGCCTGATAAATAAAAGGTTCCTGATATATTCTTGGTTGCATGTAATTATACAGAATGTATAATACATCACTGCCGTAACTCCTAGGATTCTGGTATAGTCGCATGCAACCAAGAACATATCAGGAATCTTTTATTTATCAGGGTGATCCTTATACGGGGGGTCTTGGGCCACAAATTTAAGGCAATATCGGAGGCAAATCTAACGTACCACCGGAAGCATTATTTTTTTACTTTTGAGCGTCGCAGGCAAAAAAGTTAGGACATTTTTCGCGAAATTTTCATGTTTTTTAACGGCAACTTTTCAAGAGTTGAAGACGAAATTGCCAACATAACTTGGCAGTTTTTGTTGAATCACGCCGGGGCCCTGGGCCACGTGGCCCATGTGGCCCATGTATAATCCGGGCCTGACTATACTAAGAGAAATTATGCTTTTGGGTAAATACTGTATTAACAGTGACATTTATATCCAAAAAATTTGCATAAATTTGCATAAAGTTACGGTAATTTTATGCAAATTTATACAAAGTTAGGTAATTTTATGCAAATTTATACAAAGTTACGGTAATTTTATGCAAATTTATACAAAGTTAATACAAAGTAAAATTTATACAAAGGTAATTTTATGCAAATGTATGCAAATTTTTAGGTCAAAGCTATGTTAACCTCCTCCAACTTTTCGACCCAAACACACCTCTGACCGAGACAGTACAATGAAAAAGTATTTCTTGAATTTCAGGCGAAAGAGCTGAACATCTTTTTCCCGGTGATCGACGTGCAGGCCGGGGGCGAAACATTCGAGGGCGCCACCGTCATCGAGCCGCTGCGCGACTTCTACAACGAACCCATCGCCACGCTCGACTTCGCCTCTCTCTACCCGTCCATCATGATAGCGCACAATCTCTGCTACACCACTCTCGTCAACAGCCAATCAGTGCGCAGCAGGTCGGTAGATTAAGGAATTGCTGTTTTTATTATCGGTCCGCAACAGGGCATAGGTGTTTTTCTGGTCTAATATAATAGGAGCATAGGTGCCCTTAGAGTATAGGTGCCCCAAGCCTAAGCCTAAGCCTCAGAAGGCTGGCCCCCCAGACCTGTTCAAAGTGGGCGGAGTTTTTCGAGCCTTGAAAATCGACCAAAGGCAAAAAAGGCAGTATTTTTTGGGCAAAATTTTAAATTTTTTTCAATTCCCGCCCAAAAATACCGTAATTTTGCCTAATTTGCATATGCAAATTTACCACCCCCTGACCTCGGACCCTAACGGCACCTATGAATGGGAGGTGTGGGTTAAGTGGTCAAAATAGCAATATTGTGTTGTATTGCCATTTCCCCAAAAATATGCAAATTTTTGGACGATAATTCATATTTTTTCGCATAATTGCGAATTTTCCATGTCTTCTCTTCGGCAGGGGAGAGGCGAAATAACTTCGCCCCTCGTTGACCTACTTTCCAAATACCTATGCCCCATATCCCCTCTAACACCTGAGCTGCTTGTTGACCAGTTAACAAATCTGGACAACGTCAAAAAATGTGTAAAGCTGGGGAACCGTGGCGTATTGCTTGATTGACTGTCGCCTAAAACTTGTTGGATATTTATACCTATTTGTACGTTGAAAAGTCGCTCTCTTGAAGCATAGGCATATTTATTGCTTTTCCTGATAGACAGCATCCTTCCCTCCAAGAAACTGCGTAATTCCTTGCCTTAGTGCATCATCTATGACGTACATAACTGACGCAGTTCTGGTCTTAGCATTGACACGTAAGCATATTTTGTTGTTGTTTGGGATTGATGTCGTCCCCAGGCAACTTGTTGTCGAATCTAATCACATTGCTAATGCTGGCCGGTTTGTAGAATGAGACTAATTTTCCAGATTTAGCATAGAGTACAATTGCTGACTGAGCCTATTCTATCACTCACTGCCACTGACTGTACTTTGATCTAAGAAAGCTGATAACTCGCGCGCTTATGAACCTTTTTAAGTTTTTCCTGAGCATTCAGAAGCTAATCACTGCAGAACAGACCGTAGATCAGTTATTTTTAGTGCTGCAAAACTTTGCCAATTTTGCATTGGGTGTAGTCATGTAATATTTATAGTTTGATCACGCAATTTGGGGCCATGACAGGGGAGAAAAATATGATGGTTATAAATGAAATTAGACCAACCAAAAATTAGACCAACCAAACTGAAATATAGAGCTTTCATTGCCGATTGCTTGAACAAAGAAGCTGATAATTCTCACACCTACCTTTGAATTTGAATGGTCCAAATTGTAAATCAAGAGACTTCCTTGCATCAATAGAGAAAATGGAGTGATGTTTTCTTGATTGCCAACCAGTGTGCAAATATGGAAATGAGAAGTAGTCGAATGGTGTTGAGATTTAAATGGAAATGTGTTGATAATCTCTTTGATTAGTCCAAGATGCAGAACAGAAAATTGCGCTCTGCACGCTTCCGTTAACCAGTGAAATAGAGCGAAGTCGTTTGAGATTGAACGATAGAATATGAATGAGCGCACGTAAAATGTAGTTCTCTGCCTGGTCAACATTCATTAGTAGTTGAAAGCAGGGGCGAACAAAAACATCCCCACCGCGCCTGCCAAAGCAAAACACTCAGCGCGCCGGAAAGCCTACCGACGGGATGTCGTCTCTCGTCTTCCTGTGCCAATTGAATCGATTAGGACTACTATCTGTCCATCTGTGATCGACTAAAGGCCACTTAGTAAAGCGCTGCCTAAAGCTGTTTACTAGCTCAAGGTTCCTCCAGGCAACGCACGTCATTGATGTCAGTGGGAACCAGAAGTGGGCACCGGTTTTCGTCTAGGGATACAAAAGGTTTTCTGGAGAGGGGGGTACTATAGGTGAGATTGGGGGGGGGGGGGTTAACTCCCCCCAACCCTGACCGAAGTGGGCAAAATAGGCGAAATTTTGTTAACTCCCCCTCGCCCGCCGAAGGCGGCCCAAAAAATTTGCTTAAAGTTACGGTAATTTTATGCAAATTTATACAAAATTACGGTAATTTTATGCAAATTTTTAGGTCAAAGCCATGTTAACCCTCCTCCCCCCCCAACTTTTCGACCGAACCTCACCTCTGGGGGGTACGTACCCCTAGAAATTTTTCCTCATTCTATCCAGTGCAAAAAAAATTTCAGCGCAAAAAGTTTTGAGTGAAAAACTTAAAATTGACCACCAGTAGTTATTTGCGTCAGAACTCAATCAAACTTGAACAATAAAACTCTTAGCAGGTTATCTAACAGGGGTTTTTGGTCAATCGTCCTGGTACCTCCGGGTTCGACTGTATAAACAGAGGCATGACACCTTACATTCCATGGTGGTTTTCGCTGGTGATTGTGCATTTCGAGTTGAAGCAAGGGAAATAGAAGAGTTTGAAAAAGCGAGAGAAAAAGGAGGAACCTTATTCGTCCAATTGGGAAGGATTGCCACAGGGGGGTGAGGAAGGAACTAGTCATTAACCCATGGCCAAGAGAAGGACGTGGACATGGGTAATACGGCGAAAGTGTCGCAATCGAATCTGATGCGATTCGGCTCCGTTGGGTGCAATTCGGACTTTGCTCTGTTTGCCCCATGGTTGCACACATCGCAGTGCAAAGACTAGAATTATTGGATTAGGTTTTCACAGATCTTGCATACAGCAGAATATTGGGACTTTTGGTTCAACCCAAGAACGGGGCCTACCATAAAATGACTAGTGTATAACTTGTCTACCCAGTGAGTGCCCACCATATGTGATAGTGTGTTTGCTTATTTTTTGGCTTAGACTTAGGCTTACACTTACACACCAGTCATTTTTATGGTAGGCCCCGTTCTTGGGTTGGCTTAGGCTTAGGCTTAGGCTTACACACTAGTCATTTTTATGGTAGGCCCCGTTCTTGGGTTGGGCCCCAAAATCACCTATGAGTCGCATCGATTTTGTCGTTGCGTATTACGGAGCGACTGATTAATTGACGGCGGTCGCTTGCGGATGTTGCGCGAGCGGTCAGTGCCAGGTGGTAGAGGGGCGGGGCGGGGCGAAGCGGCTGCCAGCGCAGATGGAGGATAAATGTTTAGCAGAGTCGGCGGCGGTGTCGGCTAGAGGTGAAAGGTGTGTGGTTGTGTCAGCGCAGTGTACGCCGCTGCGTTCGGTTGTGAAGACGCGGAAGGAACAAGGCGGAACGAGACTGGAGCGCCTTCAACGACGTCGGTGGGCCCCGCCGCCCGGATGCCACCTCTCGTTATCCCGCTCCGTGAGCCGTGTCATGTCTTCTTCTGTCGTCATATGTCGTTCGGCTTGTTCAAATTTTTCTCCCTCTTACCACTTCTGGCTAGTTCTTATTACAGATCCGTCCGTTCAGGTCCCAATCGGTCCCCGTACAGTTATTGGTCCAGTCAATTTCCATTTAGTCGGTCTCGATCCCGCTCCATGTCCAGTTATTCGGTGCACCGACTATTTCGGTCCCAGTCCCGGTCCAGTAATCGATCCACAAAAATGACATCGGTCCCGGTCCAGGTCCAGTTAGTTGGTGCACCGACAATTTCGGTCCCAGTCCCAGTCCGGGGACCGATGATTTAACCAAACAATCAGTCCCGGTTCAGTAGTCGGTCCACGAAAATGACCTTGGTCCCAGTCCTGGTCCCGGTCTAGTTAGTCGGTGCACCGACAATTTCGGTCCCGGTCCAGGGACCGATGATTTAACAAACAATCGGTCCCGGTCCCAGTGCACCGACCTCAAAATTAGTCGGTGCACCAACAATTTCGGTCCCGGTCCCGGTGCACCGACCACATCTATATTTCTTATACAGTTTAAATCGGTTCAATGCAAATCGATAAGGCTGGCCAAAAAGTTGCATTAATCCGATTACGTTTCAGTACTAAACGATTCCTAGCTGCTCCAAAAAAAGTTTCATTTAACCGATAGTTGCATTTAACCGACTTGCATTTAACCGATTTCAACTGTAGTTAACATTTTGTACTGGGTAAAGAGAAACGAGAAGGTGTCAGGGAAAGAAATTCATAAACCTGCACCATCGTTACGGGATTCTGTTAGTTTATGCTTTACACTTCAGCGATATTCAGCGAGTTCGTACTTGGATGCTACGCCAATGTAACATGTTACGCGGGTCTTTTAGCTTAGGCTTAGGCTTAGGCTTAGGCAAGCCACCTAACAAGCTTAGGAACCATGTCCCCCTAAATATGTTACGTTGGCGTAGTATCAATGTACCCTCAAGTTTGCGTCAATGATGAGCGCCTGAGACAAAATCATTTCATTTGTCCTTATTTCTTTCAAGACCCAAACCCCAGTTTTTTTCTTTATCGTTTTGGCCAAATTTTGACAATAACAACGGAAGGGGGTTTGAGAAGCGCCGCAGCCCTGGACGTAT
>JAQGCX010000297.1:0-19102 GCA_034700205.1 Plectus parietinus
ATCTCAATCATTTGTACGTTTGGTTTGCACGCGGAAGGTCGACGGTTCGAATCCCTTAGCCGTGTGATATTTTTGCTCTCGTTCTCTGGCCTCTACGAGAGCAAAAATCGCCAGAGAACGAGAGCAAAAATACCACACGGCCAGGGGACTCGAACCGTCGACCTTCCGCGTGCAAACCAAACGTACAAATGATTGAGCCAACGAGAAAGACGAAAGTTCCCATAGCCGGACTGATCAGCCGGACTGACAAAAAAAATCGAATATAGATAATCGTGCTGAATTTTCAGGTGGAGGTGCGCAACGTCGATCTGGGCAACCGACTGCCGCTGATCCCGTGGGAGGACATCGCGTGCATCAAGCCGCTTCGCTACCTGCTCGCTTTCCGGGACGCCCCCTACGTGCGTTTTTGTTTTGCTGTCTTCACTGTGTTTTGCTCTCCAGACCTTCCACATCAAAATCCGTCAGCTGAGCGAGCGCGCGCCGCACAAGTTTCCGCAGGATGCGGACGCGCTGCGCGATGTCGTCAAGGTCGGCAGTTGCTGGGTCATGTTCAACGACGACGTCACCAAAGTGCCGCCGTTCCGCGTCCGCTTCGGATACCGCGAGTACCCGATCGACTACGAGACGTGCCAGATCATAGACATCAAGGTTCTGTCTTCATTACTGTATTCATGCATTGAACTGATTCCGCTAGTTCATTGCATAGGTGTACTTTGGGGATTTACCTCCCCTAAGCCATGCTAAAAGTGGGCGGAGTTTCCGACCCTCCAAATAATACGATATTTTAGGCCAAAATTTGATTTTTTTGAATTTCCGCCCAAAAATACCTTAATTTTGCTTAATTAGCATATGCAAAGTTCCGATCCCCGGTCGGATTTTGAGTTTTGGATTTCCGACCCCTCCCAACCTCGGACCCCAAGTACACTATGATATGGTTAATTGTCGGCACTTTCAGCAACTGTTTGACTCGCACGTGGAGCGTCGCACAGGCGTTCGTCCGCAGTACAGGGAGCACGATTGGGCGCCGCCGCTCCGCAAACGCAAGGAGGCCACGCGCACTCGCAAGCTCAACAAGTTCTGGCAAGAGTGCGTCGAGTTCGCCGACATGACGCCCGTCGCACCGCCCGTCTTCCACGACGTGCTCATCGGCTCCGGCGCGCCCGTCGAAGTGCTCGTGACGGCGATCGCCGGACCGCAGCGCTTCTTCTTCCAGACCAGCGCCATGACCGCCACCGCCCGCCAGATGGCCAAAGAGATCACCCACTTCTACGTGGTGAGCACAAGTGTTTTTGGGGGGGGGGTTAACTCCCCCCAACCCAGACCGAAGTGGGCGGAGTTTTGTTAACCCCCCTCTCCTACCGAAGGCGGGAAAAAGGTAAATTACGGTAAAATTCAAATTTTAGTACTGAAATTTGAATTCCCGCCTAAGTTTTTGGGGTACGGTATGTTACCCCCTGAATTTTTCAATACTTTCCGTGTTAATCCCTCCCCTAACCTATTGACCCGAAAACACTTGTGGTGGTGAGCCAGTTGCTTTTTCACTGTGCTGTTGTGTGATACGGAGGCGTTTGTTGCAGCTGCAAACTATGACGGAACAGTGGGACGGATGTCGCATCCACCACATGGACAACAACCACATGCAAGTCGGCAAGCAGTGCGTCATCTTCTTCCCCGGCGACAACTGCTACCACCGCGGCACCATCTTCGAGACTAAAGACGGCTCTGGCGTGGTCGACGGTCGCATTCTGTATCCTACGGTTGAGTGACAGTCTTGTATTTCATCTCAATAGTCAACATTTTATACTGGGTAAAGAGAAACGGGATGGTGACACCGTAACCTTTCAGGGAAAGAAAATCATAAACCCCAAACTATTGTTGCGGGACTCAGTGAGATTTTTGTCTTACACCTCAGCGAGGTCAAGTTTGCGTCAGTGATAAGAGCCTGAGTTAAAATCATTTCATTTGTCATGATTTTCATTTCGAGTTCGAACCCCAGTTTTTTTCTTTTACCGACGGCCAAGTTTTGACTATATAGACTTGCGCTTACTTTCTCCACTACAGTACACATTTTTTTGTTTTGAGTCAAAAGCTGATGCTGACTTTTCAGTCCATCCGCGTTCGCTTCACGGACTTCGGCGACGAAACCGACTGGATGACGCATGTGAAGGCGTGCTTCCCGCTCAAAGCGCAATTCCGGTACATATTTGTATCATGGATTGATTGAGTGTTGTTTCTTTCAGCGACCCGTACCCGCAGCAGTGCATCGAAGGCTGTCTGGACGGCTTCCAGAAGCTCACGCTTACCATAGAGGAGCAGCAGTTCCTGAGCGCGGTAGGCGTACGCTTTGAAAATGATCTGAAGCTGATCGTATCTTTGAGCTGATGGACGACTGGCTGAACCCGGGTAAAAGCACGTGGCACGCGTACTTCTGGAAGTCGGACGGCAAGTGCGTCGTACGATTGCTCTCCGAGGACGGCGATGTTCTCAATGATCTGCTCAAGACGGAGCTCTTCGCCTTCCAGGGCAACCAGACTCGTCACGCCCGCTGATCCAATCGTAGCTCGTTCAGTATGTGCACAATTTGTCTTCAGTGCGTTTTTTGTTAGTATTTGTTTCGCCGAGTATTGTTTTCGCGCTTTCTACTGGTTTTTTCTACTGATTTATACTGTACTGTTTTTGATTGATGCAAACTGCAGAGTATTAACTCGAGTTGCGGGTTTTTTCCATAACACTGCGATCTCGTTTAGTGCGAACCGTTTTCTTCCCATGCTGCGTCTTTACAGTGCTGTGTCCCTCGCTCGATCGATGTTCTGTTTCTCACGTTTTTAATGTTGTATTTCATGTGCTGCATTGCGTTGAAAACTTTCTTATTGATGAAGTAAAGTCTCGGCAATCTGAAGCCACACAGCCACAAGTTAGTGTTATTATTATTTTTGCCCCCATGTTTACTTAAATTTGCCCCCATATCGTCCATTGATTAAATTTGCCCCCATGTTGACCGATTGATTAAAATTGCCCCCATAAATGACGATTGATTAAATTTGCCCCCATGAAACAATGGTAACGTTGTTCTCAAAAACAGCAGAAACAGTTCCCAGGTTAATTTGGAAACTGTCACACGTCTGTCACGTGTTACAGTTTCCAACTTAACCTGGGATTCCTGGGAACTGTTTTTGTGTTGTTTTGAGAACAACGTTAACATATTAGCAGCTCATGGGAAAATCAACAATTTTTCATGGGGGCAATTTTAATCAATGGGCATTTATGGGGGCAAATTTAATCAATGGGTGGCATGGGGGCAAATTTAAGTAAATATGGGGGCAAAAATAATAACCACCCTCAGAATGGACGTCGGTAAATCGAAGTTTCCCGTAGCGATCTCGAGCTGTTGAAGGCGCCCCTCCGGGCCAATTTTTCAAGTTTCCACGTTTAAAATGCCCCGTTCCAAGCTGAGAGTGCTTCTAGTCCCGAGAGTTTTCGGTGTCTTAATCCGGCACTGTCTGGGAGCAACTGGGCAAAATAAGAGTTGGATTGCAGCTGGCTTGGAAGATGGACATCCAGTCAGATAGTTTTCGGGGCCAACAATGCAACAAAACGTTGGCAATTAAAAAAGTTTGTCTTCATGAAATGCTGAAAATAATAATGGATTGCGTTTTTGTTAGTAATCCATTGCGAAATTTGCAATGTATGTATTACTCAACAAGTGTTACGATTTCGCGCTCAGCTTTGAATTTATCAAGATATACTCACCATACCACATGGTAATTATTCTCCTACTCTACAGAGAGCAGTCACTTGTGCTCAGCTGATGAGAAAACACCGAAAGACGCGTTACACGGAAGTTTACAGTTAATGAGGCGTTCACAGTGCTGCGTTTATGTTGCGATTATGCCTGCGATTTTCTGCAGCCATACGGCAAGAGGGTGTTCACAATGAGAATCGCAGCCATAGCCGCAAAGACAAAAGACGGGATGCAGATAAGAGATGTGGAATGGTTACCTCAATGGTTAACATTGATCTCCCTGAGAACAGCGGAACCCGACCGCTCGCGCGCTAAGCGCGATCAATTGCATGGTCGCAGCATAAACGCAGCAGCATTGTGAACGTGCTTACGAAAAACCGCAACATAATCGCAGCACTGTGAACGCCCCATAACACACATTAGCATTTGTAGGCGGCATCGACTGAAGACGAGCTTCTGTCTGAGTTCTGAGCGATCGCGCGTCAGACTCGCGCCCATTGTCGACAAGCGGTCGATGCTCCGTCACTCCTATGCTCTTTGTTCCTCATGACTTGCCGCTTTTGTTCACGCACTTTGTCAACTTCTTTTGCCTGTCAATACTCGTAGTAGGCGCACAAAAGTTGATGTTAAAATGAGTTAGAATTGAGTATTTCTGTGAATCTTTTGTGAAATGCCTTGTTCGCCGTCAATAGAATACTCTACTATTGAGTATTGACATCAGTGGTTGAAATTGTTGCCGTGTAAGCAGCGAATTCGCTGTTCAACACTTTAAGTGATTCGTTGGTATATAGTGCAAGAAGCTGAGCTGAACACTGATAGATACAGATTTTATTTCATTAATTCATTCAGATTTCATTAATTCATACAAACAATATTGACTACACATGGGTCATTCCGCTAGGTAACTGAGTAAAATGTATCGCTTTTAACTGATACTTGTGGGATATCTTTTCTTATGTCTGCAACTCGGATCAATTTCTGTCTGGGAAATAAGATATGCTCGTGTAATAGCAATTTGCTTTTTGTAAGTAAATTAAGTTTAGCAATTGAATGCGATAAAAACGAGAGTAACGTAGAGTGAAAGCAATGACAAGCCACAGATTCTATTCCATTCATATTTTTTCTGTCTTGCTTGAGCCATGATATTTTTTTTCGGAACTTATTGGCAAAGTTTCATGTCGTCATTATTGCGATTTTTTGCTTGTGAAAATTCAGGCCACAAAGCAGCCTTCAATGCCGAAAAGACTAACTTATTTAGCTTTTGTTTTTAAACAAAGCATATTTTGTTTAGGCATTAAAGGATTTTCTCATCGCAATATAACCAAGTTTTTTGCTCATTTTCTTTCACATAATTAATGCACACCAGACATGGACGAGGGCCAAACCGGACCCGGCCCGGCCGGGGTATGGGGGATATCTCCGGCCCAAAAAGTTTTGGTACTCCATTCCTCACCCCTC
This sequence comes from Plectus parietinus, assembly GCA_034700205.1. NCBI lineage: Eukaryota > Metazoa > Nematoda > Chromadorea > Plectida > Plectidae > Plectus > Plectus parietinus. Next base: position 5,201 of record JAQGCX010000297.1, read on the forward strand.
CGCAGAGAAAATAATTTTGAGCAAATTAACTGACAATTGCTCATATTCTCAACCCACGAAAAAGTCAATGCAAGTGAAGCAGATGGGTCAAATGTCCGTGGGGCACACTTTTGTTCAGAGTGGTTCTAAGCTGCCAAGGTGCTGGAAGAGAGAAGGGGATGTTTTTGATGTGGATATTTGAGGCGGACAATTACTGCCGAGGTAGGGGACACGCGTCTGCAAGCGCCGCCCCTGGCACGCAAGATCACAGTGTGCGGCGTTCTTTGCTTCCAACGAGCGCAGCTGGCGTAATCGGAACTGAATCAGACAACAGGTCGGCCATCAGCTGACCGGCGGTCATTAATCGCGGGGCGGTCAGTTGGTGGAAACGGAAAGAAGCCGCCGGCGGCGCTTGGCACCGACGGCGGCGCCGATGAAGATGATTCGGCTTTAACCGATCGCCGCCCGATTCGCGTCCATTGTTGACGAATCGGTCACCCTTCCCTTGTTCCGCATGACTCGCCGCTTTTGTCCTCGCCGACTGCTTCTTTGCATCGTCGTTTTGTGCAAGCTGCGACGCCAAGTAAATGCAGAACACTTGGAGTTAAATGGTGAGGATAATTTTCGTAGCGTGTGTTTAAAAAAGTTGCATCGTTTCAAAATAGTCAACCATGCGTCGTATCGAATAGTGTAGTACAGTAGTCAATCGTGCATGGAAATGCAGATAGGGAAAATTCATTCTCCGAATCAAAGTAGATTAGAAAATTTGCATTGCGTACAATAGATGGCCATTATCTTAATGGGACGAAAAAGACAATATCCGTCTTTCATACCCAAAAGGAATTTCGGCTGGCTGGACGTATTGTACCCTGAAGGGTACTCGTACTGGATACCCTAAAAACTCATCCTCGCTGCCTAACTCTATAATGGTGCCCTATTTGTCAATAAATACGTTGCGATAAACTGATAACGCAGCATTGTAACAAACGAAGATTTTAATAACCACCTGAATGAAAATCATAAAAACTTATAGTTTCAGCTGCCCAGATGCAAAACTGCACCAGTTACAACGATGATCGCAAGAGACCCGTATGCCACAGTAGTCAATCTGTTGACGTACAAATATGGCCGCAGCTGTACAGTATTGTGGACATAGTATATTGGAAAATTTTGAAAATGAAAATAAATATATATTTTAGGACGAAAAGATTGGATCGATCACGTACATTCAGTGGATGACATTGGTTAGTTAATGTGACATAGAGAACGTTAACAATGCAATAGTTGTTCCGCAGTCTGCACATATATTTCGCGGGTTGGAAAAAACTTGTACACCTGATAGGTTGTCATGTGTGACTGGACGGGAGATGAACGCAGAAAAAAAAGTAATCCGGATCGTTTATTTCAGCAGTGGTGGGGTTGGGTGGCTGATGGGCTCGTAGTTATTTGCCTTCATTTGCTGTTTTCACTCTTGCTGATTCGATCTGTTTGTAGATGTGGAATACACAGAGAAAGTTTTCGAGTGCCGAAAATGATTCGATTTTGTTTCGATCAACAGATATTTGGATCCCTGACATAATGCTACTAAATGCGTAAGCTTGTCTTTTGTTGATTAAGGTTTTTGCCAAAATTATCCTTCGCATTAGAGTGCTGCGACTTTTATCTAAAAGTATTCATGCGAAATGTTGCAAACTCAAATCGAATTGATCTTAAATTCAGTTGATTTGGATCAGTCTAAGAGTCTGTACCTTGCTTACGAACTAATATCAAATATTTCAGAATGAAAACGGAGCGAATTTCAAGTTTCGGCGCGATGGTCGAAACTGTACAAGTGCACCCAGATGGGACAGCAGTTCTTTCCTACCCGAATCTGATCACACAGCGCTGTCACGGGTTCAACTTGGCCGATTTCCCATTCGATACTCAGCGCTGTTCGGCCAGATACGCGTCCTGGGCATATTCCAGCGCTCATTTGACGCTCCAACCGCTCAACAAAGACATCAGAGAGCAATTTCGGGTGCGATGACGATTCCACATTCTGTGTATATCAAGGTGTACACAGAAGCGGATCATGGGTGCTGGAAGTTCAATGTACTGGAGCAATATTTTGGGGCCTCCTTGCGTGAGGCACCAGCGAGGGCCCCTCTTGCGCCCCTTTTGTATTTAGGCAGGTGGGGTAGAGCAGGTGGTCGGGCTGATCGGGCGGGCAGCCTCAACTATGCTCCGTCCCCTGGGTGTACACCATGGTCGCAAATAATTGATTCCGAAAGCCAACCAACCTTAAGTTACCACATCGAAGGAAAAACTGCACCAAATCGAATAATTTTTTTCAGAAGCACTCAGAGTGGGTCTTGGAGGAAACGAAACCATATCACACCTTTGGTAAGACAATCCCCATTACTTTTGATTCTATTTCAAATGCGGTCTTTGTTCAGATACATTCGAGAACGCGTTGGGTCAAAAGTTCACTCGTGATGAAATCGTTTACGATTTCGTGCTGAGACGCAAGCCTGATCACTATTTGTATACTGTAGCCGTGCCTTGTTTCATCATCACCACTTTGTCAATAATTGGGCTCTTCGCTCCATTCAGCTCGACCGGAGAGCGCCAAGAAAAGGTATTGTTTGAGCGACGATTCATTGATTCGTCGACAATTTTTAATTCCATGCAGAGATATTTTAACCAGAGTCAAAGCATTCCCAACGTTTTATTATTTCCAGTCACTTTAAAAAATATGAACTCACTGTTTCTTTTTCATCGTTTTTCTTCCAGGTGTCGCTCGGTCTGAACACTCTGCTCGCCGTCACCGTTCTGCTGCTCATGATCGCTGAGGAAATGCCCAAAAGCATGGATGGAGAGAGTCAACCGCTGCTATGTACGAAATTTTTACGAATAGCAAACGTAAAACAGCCATGTGTTTTGGCAATGTTCACGCATCATCTTTGTACTGCTACAAATGCTTAATTATTCACAGGGCCGGATCATTGGTGTGGGAAGCCCTGGGCTTGTGAGGTATAGTTCGGACCCCGGGCCCCTTGCAAACTCTGTCGGACCGCTTGGAAGCCCCTTTTCGTTCACCGGGAGGTGAGGTCCCTGGGCTTCAGCCCAAATAGCCTTCACTATAATCCGGCCCTGATTATCCAAATTGCCCACCACGCAACCACCGAGAACGAATATTTTTGATGGTCGATTGAAAAGCGTCTGCGCCATTGTGAATAACAATTAGTAGCAGTACATTTATTTGACACTGGTGGTCGATGACTGGATTTAGAATTTCGATTAAAAATGCCACGACTACGAGAGGAAAGTAAATTGCCATTTCCCGCTATTTTTCAGATAGCAGTGTTAAGTTCTAACAATTTGATTCAAATATCTTCCAATGCTATTCAAATACCTCAGCAATTTCTTTCTGTTCAGCAAAATACATTCTGTCGGAAATGTTCCTGATCATCGCGGCGACTTGCATCACCGTCGTTACGATGATCTTTCATCGACAAGTTCTGATCGAAAAACCGAGAACAAGAAATCGGCACAGTTGTCGATTCTTCTCAAAGAAAACTGTGAAAAAGCTAACGAAAGTTGCAAGAGATGAAACAAAAATATGGGTAAGCTGAGTTATGTCATTAGCTAAAATATTTTCGCGAATCGCTGTCTGAATTCTCTTGATGTCTCTTGTGAATTAAAAAACAAGCATGCCTTTTCAGATCGACAAAAGGAAAACGTTGGAGGACAGTTTGTCAAGTCTTATTTCAAACACACAGAAAAACGCTCAGTTAACAATCAAGTGGAATAGGATTTTCTGCCTGATTGATGGCAGTTTCATGTTATTTTTTCTGACGATTAATGCTTTTCTGACTCTAACGATGTTTCGAAAATGATTTTGATGTTCAATCATATTCTATTTTCTAAATGTCAAGGTTGTAGTGTTGAAAAGTTTTCAGTGGCGACATCGATTCATCTATATGTAGTGCTTTCTATTGCTGAAAATTTGTAATTCAGTATTGCAACAGATTTTATTCGGAACCCTAAAAGAGACTTCTTCCTTCAGTACTGACAGTTGACTCTTCTCGTTGTTCGATTTTGAAATCTTGAACCAATATGGTAGAAACATCATCGAATCCATCGAACACGGATGGCCAAGAGATTATTCATCAAATCTTAACATCATTGAACTTCAGTTTCGACTCTGCGGCACAATTTCAGTTTTAAAACGTATTGCAAGTATTTTCTAGTCAAAAACAATAATTTTTTTGTCCCGTACTGTTTACTCCTCACCGTAGCCAGGGGGATGGTTGGATGTGTGGTTTAGAGGGTAAACAGAAAATCTGGCCAGAAAAGTTCTCATCCCAGCTCAGTTGAACAGGGCTGGGATGAGAACTTGCCAAGTGGTCGTGGCCAAGTCGTGTACCAAATATCTGCCGAAGATTGCCCGGTATTCGCGTTTGATTTGCCGAATCTCAGCAATTGTACGTGTGCACAAGATCTCGATGAGAGTCGAGTTCTTCGAGCTCGATCCCTGAAATGTAACCATCAAACCGAGTTCATGATTATCGAAGCACAAATGATTTGAAGGGTTCTCCTAGCGAAACTGTGAATGTCACGTAATGATAGAAAATGAACGGCCACTTGTAGCAGTGACTGCAACTAAGAAGTTAGTAACATAGTTTCTTACTTTGCCTCGACTGCGACAATTAGCACTAGCCGCGGTAGGGCTCACTGTTGAAAGTTAACTTACTAGTTTTTGGCAAAACTACTCTGAAGGCAGATCGGTGTCCAAATTTTGGCGGCTGGGGGAACAGAGGTAGGCGAGTCCAAGATAAAATGGGGACAAAATGACAAAATGGTCGAAGTGCGGACGGTCGAAGTTCTTTTTTGTTTGATGCGAAGAATTTCATAGGCGAGGTCTTTTCGTTTCTTCCTCTTTAGAACATCATCGACTTTGTCCTTTTGAGCGTTCTCGTCAATTATGCTGCAGCTGACATGAAATCTCGCCACTTATACTGCAACTGACGTGAAATTGCACAGCTTTCTAAAAGCAGTTTTAAAAAACGGTTTCAAATATATCTATTTATAGGAATTATATGATTTATAGGATCGACTTCGACGCAAAGTGCATTTTTATGTAAAATACGTAGCGCTATATGAGCTCGATTACCTATATTATTTTATCGGTTCTTGCCGTCCAAACTGATAAAGACATGGTGTTGGAAACTTTTGTAAATTATCCCTTATTTAGGTCACACTCAATATATTTGAGGATTTCGCGAAAATATTGCCAAATATCATTTATTTTTAGTCCGAGGAAAATTATTCGCTCGGAAAATAAGCCGAGGGCTTATTATCGAGAAGGCTTTCAAAAATAAGCCCCCTAGATTTGATGATGAAGGGGCTTATTTTCGAGAAACTTCGAAAACAGCAGGTCTTCTAATTCGCCGTTTAGAGTACGGTTGATTGGGACGACCAGATCGTCGTTGTATTCGCGTCTGTACGTTTGAGCGAACTCTTGGCGCTGCGCGTTTGTCAGTGCGCAAATGATCTCCACTCCGGCAGGTGGAAACATATGAGCGCTTATAATGACAGTTTCGCCTGAGGAAAGTATTTTTATTCCACTACAGTGGCTTCGCTTGTAAATCCAATCTAAATGCGAGAGCAGGAAGCGAGGATAGGAAGCGAGGCATTGCAATCAAGATATTCGTCGCCAGAGAGGCACGTCGTCCGTTCGCCAAGCAGCCGACCCGCTATATTCTCAGCATTTTCTTCACCAACGTTCGTTCGAAATGCAACTGATTGAAAGAAATGCAACTGAGGCGTACTTGGATGTCAATCAAACTCTCCAGATGCATCCGTTCGTTCATACGGTCGGTCGGGTCGTGTTCATCATTTATATATTTGTGTTCTCGTTTGGAATTCCCGCCAACGTGTACGTCTTGTGCCGAATGCGTCGATTAGCTGTTGATGACTATGAGAAATACACAAACGGCAGTGGGATTGGATTGCTGTCCATGGGCGCCGCAGATCTGCTCTCACTCACTTTCTTCTTGACGCAGTATATTCTTCTTGGAGTTCCCTTGCCAACTGTCGTCAGTCCACTGATGAAAAGTGCCATTTGTAAGGTACAGTCGTTATTCTAATTTCTAATACTTCGACACATGCGTGACGCTAGAAATCCAAGGTGAGGGGGCAGGCCAGGCTTAAAGGTCCGGGGGACCCTGGACCTTTTTTCCTGAGGGGGCCCTTGAATACCGCCGGAGGCGAAATTTTTTGTATTTTTTACCGCCGGAAGCAAAAAAATACATATTTTATCTCTGGACACTCCTTTTTGGCGAGCTAAGGACCCCTTTTCGGCGGTCGGGAGGCCCCCCTTACATGCGGACAGCCGGGGGGCCCCGTACCTTAAGGTCTAAAAGGTCCATCGTTAGGCCGGGCCTGGGGGGGGGGTCAAATCGGCTCGTCAGTGGGACAAAATGGGAAACGCAAAGGGAACCCGTACCTCGTTTTTGGACCCCAAAATTGACGGAGTGCAAATCCGAACGATGGGGGCTTGCACCCTCTACCGTAGCTACGCCCCTGGTTCGACACGTCGCGCTTACTGTACATATTTCGATATCTGACAAAATGAGTTGTGGATATAATAACATTGCGCGCTCAACTGCATTACCGTATTAGTTCAAATAAGCGCCGCGGCGCTTATTTCATTGGGCGGCGTGTGGGTGCGGCGCTAATTTGAGCGCGGCGCTTATTTCCAGTTAAACTCGCGGCGCAGTTAAACTCGAACATTCTCAAAGCCGAGGAACAGGTCCAACAAACGGGGAATGTATTTAATAGCTAAAACAGCAGCCGAGGGAGAGGCTGAAACGGGGAATACAACGATAACAGGAGGCGAGGAAGAGGTTATAAAGGGGAATGCGACATTCGCGTTTCGAGACCGCTTTGAGACCGGTTACTGTGCACTAATATTCTAATAAGCGCCGCGGTGCTTATATGAGCTTATACGGTATTTTTTAATTTTACAATGGAAATTTGCAATTCCCAACAAATAAGCACGAACTAACATGCAAATTGTATTTATTCTAATAAGGCGACATGCCGCTCTGTTTTTCGATCACGCACAACCCTGTCGCTCTATAAATCTTTCGCTCTTTTGGAGACTATCGTACTATATTTCAATCACTTCTGTGAGAAGAAATTGGCCCTACCATCGCAATCGCATACTTGCAAAATGTTCATTTCTGGTCCAGATACATTGTAAACCTTGTTTTTGTACAGTTTACAATAATTCTGAGTTTATATCCACAAAGTCATGATAGCGAAAGCGTACCTATTAGAGACTGTCGCTTTCTATTTCGATCACTGGCTGTCTGTCGCTCTATTAGAGACGGTAATTACGCAATTCATTTGTCAGTTTGCGAAAAGCCTTAGATTGTAAAATGGTGTGAGATTATAGGCGCTCATTTTTTCAACGCACACGGCGACCAGTGTAAGCATCTGGAGTTGGTTATTGATGTCAGCGCTTCGCTACCTAGCGGTCAGACACCCAATCTATCATTGGCGACTGTGGCACATGCCACATCGCGCTTTAGCTCTTATTTTGCTGCTGTGCACGCTGACGAATGTGTGGCTTTTGATCGCAGTCGATTTTAATCCATCAGGCAAGCTCGATATTCACACAAAAAAATCTTGAGGGAGAAACGAAGAACGAATCTGCAAAAACGAAGACATGCTTCGATGTTCGCAAAAGATGACAAAGAAGTGCCCGGACCGACCTCCTCCCATCTCTGAAATTGACCAAAAGTAAATATGCGGATTACTATTCGCAATTTAAAGTTTAAGTCCATTTTGCACTTGCAAATTTTCGTAAACTTGGATTTTATTTATTAGAGTGTCTCCCTTTTGAGCTTTTGAAAGCCTAAGCCTAAGCCTAAGGCCTTGGTGCTCTACGCGGAAAATAACATACGCAGGACCGATCGGTAGAGGTAATTGGGCAGGGTGGAATACAGAAGGGTAGTACCCTCCAATGAAATTTCTACTTTGCACTGTACCTTTGTACCTGAAAAATTAAGCGTTTTGTACCCTTCTGTACCCCCAATGATCTCGGTTTGTATCCCTTTAGGGCACTCGAACTTGTTACCTCTGCCGACCGAGGGCACTCTACAGTAACTGGATATGATATGTTTTTCCAAAAGTGTTCATTGTGGACCCTTCCTATTTTTCGCGGCCGAAAACCCGGGGATCTTTCAATAAACCGGGGGAGGGAGCGGGCCTAGCCTCACCCTTTGAGTACGCCTCTGTCCACGAGAACGTGTAAGGTCCTAAAACATAAGAGTACCCTCTACAGTGTTATTTGGCTGGCTGCAAGCATTTGCGTTTCTGTCCTGAGCCCTTTACTGTAACCCAGTTGGACTTCCAGATTCCGGCTATCACTGTGTTCAGACGGCTCTTTCTGCCGAAGGTGCTGTGAACCGTTATTTACATTTAATCGAAACTTTTTGGTCATTTTGCATTCCGGTCATCGCGATCACTTATATGGATGCGATGGTTCTCATCTGTGGACCACACAGTTTCCTGATGGCCGACGCTTCGCTGTATTCGAACCCTATTATTCGTCAAAGATCAAAAAAGGTATTAGAAAACAGTACGAATTTGTCAAGTCGGGACGGGGGATAAATCCAAATCGGAGAAAGAAGAATTTTTTTCAAAATTATCAACTTATTTTGTAAACTTTTCAGTTTTAAATGCACAAAAAATAGTAATTTTATCACATGATTTCGGCATTTAGTGGCCATCTATGGATTACGTAAGTCGAATTTGGATCTCTAATTCTATTAAAATATTTAAAGATTTTAATGTCAAATTCAGAAGTCGGGGACAGCGACGGGGATGGTCCCCGTTATAATAGTATAAGAACATAAAATCAATCGATATTTGCAACATATTTCAGGCAAAATTGGCTCTTAAGAAATGGCTTATCATTGCATTCATTGACATTGCCCTAAATACTCCAGAAAATGTCTACCGACTGGTGACCCTTCTCGGTTTGCAAACTGATGCAATGGAAAATGATGAATATCATTACACTGCGAAAATAGTTTCACAGGTACGGTATGTATGTAAGAGCGTACATAGGATTTTATACGGTAAGAGAGCTTGTACCGGAGTCTCTCAGAATGGGATTTTCGGGCAATGAGCTTATTTTCGAGGAATGCATTTTAGAATTGTTCCGGCGAAAATAACGCTAAATGAGCTCGATTATATAATTTTAGCGTTGAGCCTGACTTAATTTTTTTAAAAATTGAAAGCAACTTTTGTACCTTTTGAGTAACGTCCAGCATGGAGTTAAATTTAGTCTGACCAAGGATCAGAAGAAAATGTGAGATACAACCTATTTATTGTTTATAATGATTGATGCGATCCAAGCTAATTTGCAATCAAAGTCAGTGAGGGGACGCCTCCTGAACCCTCTAGTTTCGCCCGACGGAAGCTTGCCGAGAGCCAGGAAGGAAGAGCGCTGAATTGAGATTGCAATACTTGAGCATTTTGACCGCCGGGGGGATGGGCGATAATTGAAGCATATTTGATGACGGAGGCAGAATTGTAGCATTTGTAACTGACGCAGGCCAAAATTGGAACATTTTTAATCGCCGGTGGCGAAACTTTTGAGCGCATTTGTAGTCGTTATGTCACCTATCGGAGGCGCTAGGAGTTGGGCCGGGGGACGCAGGCCCCCGCGTCTTTTGGCTTATCCCCAAACGAGGTGAGCGTCCCCCCATGCCCTTGCATGTTTACCACTTGGTCCCTGCCCCGTCTATCAGTTACTGGCGCACCGATTGTTTGGGGTAATAAACCAAAAAATTCGGCGTTGGGGGATACTGTTTAGTACACATCCTAGATGCGTAGCCAGGATTGGACACAAAAAGAGGCATTTTTTGCTCGAAGGGGCACCGCGGACAAAATGACAAGGCGCGCCTTTCCTCTTATTTTGAGGATGGACGATTTTTGGGGGGCACTTTTCGACGAGGGAGACACATGCCACCCAGTTACGTCCTTGCATACTCCTACACCCTAGACGCCCCAGACGTCCTAGACGTTTGCGTAGTGCTGTAGGGGGTATCCACCCCCCTAGAAGATCTCATTCCTTTTTTCATTACCCCTAAAACGTGCTCGCCACGTTGTGGCGAAAATTTTTTTGAGACAAGCACGAAATAAAATAGACTTTTTCAAAATATATCCCCCTATACCAGGGACGACTCAAGGGTCTGAGTGCCCTGAGACATTCTTTCCAGGGGGCTCCTAACAGTATTTTTTTCATGTGTTTGGAAAGAAATTCATATCATTTTTTCGATTTTTACTCGTAACGGTGCAAAAGCCTGGCTTTAGGATTGTAAGGGGTCTGGACCATTGTGTGGACCCAAACTAAAAAAAATGTGACAGTTTTTGAACGAACGCAAGTATTTGGAGCATTTTTAACCGTCGGAGGCAAAAAATTGGGCTTATGTCTGGCCTGGCTGGCCCATACAGTTACTGTAGGTGGAGTTTTTAGGTTAAAAAATATGTACGCTACTTACAGATGCTCTACTTTGCGCAGTTCGCCTTTAACTCACTATATCTGTTGCTGTTCATCTTTGATAAAAGTACAAAGTCAAGAACGCTCACTGTACCAAACCACACAATGATTGAAGAGAATGCTAAGCTGGATATGGATCTCAAGGTCGACGCTTTCCGACGACGGTTGCGGTCCTGTAGAGTTCCTGCCTGTACAGAAAGTGTTGAAATATTGCCTCGTTCATCTAGTTGGCATCAGTTAGAATCGATCGGATTGTTATAGAAATGAGCATATAACGAGCTGTTGTTTGTTTTCGTGATGAAATATCTTATTTATTCAAAGAAGCTGTGCATAAATTACTTCACGCTTTCAAAATTTTGGGGGGGGGGGCGTGGGTAACGCGGTTGAAACGAATTTGAATGCAAGTTTCAGATGGTGCGGTTTGAAACAAAACTTCTGGTTGTCACCTTATGAAGGCTTAGACTTACGATCGAATGGAATTAATTTGATAGTTTTGAGGGAACATTTAAAATTATTCGTGGTGTTTTGCAGCAAATGTAACACTTTTCGGTTGTCATTTTTGTCCATTCCGCTTTTTTTGTAACTGCCGTTGTGTGAAACCTTTTTATGCCTGGCTGCTGGACGCTGCTCAATAAAGTGGTTGATTGTACCAAAATTTATGTTGATGGGATCTGAATTATTTACACTTGATACCATAGCTGTAGCTGGGGTCCGAGCAGTAATTGCAGTAATACCATAGCTGTAGCTGGGGTCCGAGCAGGGTGGCACTAATTACAGTATACAAAAATGGGTTACGGTAGCGCGCGACAATTCAAATTTGAATTTTTTGCTCGAAAATGGTGAATCATGGAGAATGGAATAGCACTGCGTTACGTTTGTGTGTTGTGGTGAATGTAATTGACAAAAGTCTGCTGAAAATGTTTTTCTGCGCAACTAATGGGCATTTACACTTCCATTTCAGTTGAAATTCTTGAAGTGTCATCCCGGCGGTTATTTTCCGATGGCAAATCTTCTTTTTCCGTCAGTTGATCATTTCAATCTCCTGGTGCATCTCTGAGAGGAAGTGGTTTGATTTTCCCAGGCCAGTATGTTAGTTATGAAGAGGGTCCCAAACACTTGCGTCAGGTCCATTTATACGTATCCGCAGAAATATCTCAAGAGTTGGCAAGACCATTGAAGATCGAGACACACTTTTTCTGACAGGCAGATTATGGTCTAAGTACTGTGGCAGTTCGCCCCTTTTGCACATAAATCGGTCCGTAGCAAACTGGCTGCAACATCAAAAAATTCAAGTTTGGCCGAAAAATTCGAAATGTGGTTTGCCTCCTATTGCCACTGTGCATAAATTGGTCCGTAACAAAAAAGTTCCCAATTAAAACACTTTTGGAAATGATAGATTCTAGCATTAAAATCTTGGGGAAGTCAAATATGGTAAGCAAAACTGACTATAACATCAAAAAACCCAAGTTTGGCCGCTAGTTGCGAGGCATAGCAAAGGATTAATGCTCAAAGAGTTCAACCGCGATTGAAATTATTGAATTATTGCAACAGAATAAAATAAAAATTAATATTTATTTTAACAGAGAAAGAGCATCACTGATCAGCGACCCTAAATCAAACATCTGTGAATAAAATTAAGGCAGGCTTTTCGATCAGCTCGCGTAAAACTGATGGGTTTCATTTTTATGTTTGTTAACAGACTTTTGTCCATATTTAAGAAATTCATTCACAGTGCCTTTTATCCTTGTCCAGCTGATCACTGAATCCAGCCGTCTACACGATCATCAGTTTCAGTCGCACATCGCCTTTAGTCACTTAAAGCAATCCAGTTGAAAGTATAATAAACAAAGAAAATGTTAAGAAAAATGTACTGTGTGTCTTGAAGCGCAGGTCGGCGGTTTTTGAGTTCTTGATTGCACGGCTCGAAGTCGAGCTTCATGACGAAGAGCGAGCGGCTCCCTGACTACCCTCTGCTTCTATGGGCGTTTGGTTCACATGCTTTATAAACATTTCGCCTTGTAATTATTGTCAAAACTTTCGCCTCCGGCGTTAAAAATGATCAAAAATTTTCGCCTCCAGTTAAAAATTATTTTTGCCTCCGTCGGTGAAAAACGTAGTGTCGGTCGGTACAATGTGCAGAATTTGCAAACACAGTAAAAATAACGTTTTTCTAATTGACAAACAGATTATTGAGGTCGCTTATCAAATAATCCATTAGAACATGGCATTGACGAAGGCAACGAGTATAATGACAAATGAGGACAGAAAAATTCGGGTGCTTCCTGCGGTTTTTGTTCTCGCATCGTTGACCCATTTGTCGAGAACTTGTGCGACCGCCTTCCGTGTCTCGAACAATACCACCGGTTCGAAACCTTGTGACTGACTCAAGTCGGCTATATGACCGACGAACGACGTGGTAAAGCTGAAGATTTCGTTGTTCTCAATGGTCGTGGTACTTTCATAGGGGTAGCCGCAGTCGACCGCTCCGTGCGTCAGTATCAGTCTGCAAGAAAAGCGCTCCCATAAATACTTTGTGAAAATGCCACAATATTGCAGAGTGGGCGAACGTGAAGCTCTCGAACTGAACGTATATTAGTGAGGAGCGCGAGAGAAAATTATACATATATGCAGTGGGCAGTGAATAACTGTTACACCTGAAAATCCAGTTACACCCTGGACTCGGCAACGGGGAAGGGGTCGCCGGGTACAGTATTCGTGACGGTATTTTTTGCTTCAGTCGGCGGATCCACTTTATGCAAGTACACCTTGTTTGGTTGGGAGAGGCTAACTACACCCTACCCAAGTACAAATTTTGTCCGGCCAGAGAAGGGAGTGGGTGTAGTAGGGTATTGATCGTCACAGATACGTATAAAGCAGGCAGTGTAACATAAAAATTTACAAATCGAATATACACGATCACAGCTGTCGTTGCTCGACACGCTCATATTTCGATTACAAGACGACGGACGTACCATGCGAACCAGAGATTTGAGTGTCAAAGGAATTGCACTCGTCGAGTTCGGTTTGGCATTTCTTTGTTTCCAGACTGGATCGGGCCCCCACTAGGACATTTATTTTTCGTTGCTTGAGAAATAAAATCCTTGAAAACTGATTATCCAGAAACTTTTAAGCCAAATTTTTTACCCCGCTTCTGGAACAAAGTGTCTTGTTTGTTTTCATCAAAACTCTGCCCAAAATTCAAAATTTTCTTCCAATTTTTGAACAGAAGAGCAAACCAATGACACACTCCCAGACAACCATAGGTGTACTTGGGGTCCGAGGTTAGGGGGGGGTCGGAAATCCAAAACCCGAAATCCGAGGGGGGGTCGGAAATCCTAATCTGGAAAAACCCCATTCTATCC
>JAQGCX010000298.1:0-19080 GCA_034700205.1 Plectus parietinus
TTGCGCGTTTCCATGGAAACGACCAATGAGATTTAAACTGCAATTTGCAATTGCAAGTCCTTTATGAAATAGGCCCCAGGACACCGGTCATGTCAACTATTTTTCAGTTAGAGGAAGCTCGCACCGAGACGAACCAGGCGCTACAAAAGCTCTCCAAGGTCGAACATGAGCTCCAGGAAACCAAGCAAAAGTACCGGGAGCAGGAAGAAGAGCTGCAACGAAAGTCCAGTGCGTTTCTTTTTCACATATGCATCGACCGATGCAATATCTATTTTGCTTCCAGATTTGCTGCATATCGTCGAGACGGCCAAGAACAAATTGGAGGCGATGATCAAGGACTTGCAGGCTGAAGTGAAAGCGTTGAAGAACAAGGTGGAGTTCCTGGAGAAGGAGCGGACGAATCTACAGAGTCAGAGCGAGAGCCAGGCCAAGCTGCAGAACTCACAAGTGCATGCACTGGAAGCGGTCCGTGTCGTAAGCTTCTATTCCGTTATTCATTCGCTGCACATTATAGTCAACATTTTGTACTGGGTAACGGGAAACCGAAAGGCCACACCTTTACTGTCAGGGAAAGAAATTCATAAACCCACACCATCGTTGCGGGATTCAGCGAATTTATGTTTTACACCTCAGCCATACCCAGCGAGCACGAGTTTGCGTAATGATAGAACGCCTGAGACAAAATCATTTCATTTGTCACGATTTCCGTTGCGAGACCAAACCCAAATTTTGACTACATTTGATTACCGTAACTGTCAGCCAATCGACTTCCCTATCGCTAGTATCGTCTCAAAAAATGAACCAATCTACAATCTCTCATAAGCAGTATGTTAACTTTTTTAGAACCACTTTCGAACTGCGTTGGAGCCAATCAGTTACAAACTGAAACAAATTCATTTTTCAGGTTCTGGAGTCGGTAACAAAGGAGAAAGAAACGACGAAAGAGCATTACGAACATTTGATGGAGCAAGAGCGTGCACAGGCCGACGAACGGGAGTTGGCAATGAAGAAAGAGTTTGGAAACAAATTGAACGAAATTGAAGAGCAGTACAACGGCCTGCGAGATCACTTTGACTCCAATTTAGTCGAAGAGAGAGTGTCGCTTCGAAAGGTTCGTTCGTGAACACTTCATCATTTCCCAACCAATTCATGAGCAATCAAAAAATTCAAATTGTGATTCAATTTGGAAAACGGATTAGCAGAACCAGCAGAATCAGCATAACATTTGTGTGTTGGTGACTGAATTGCGTGGCGATCCGCGCGGTTCAACTTCTGTCGGACTACACCAAGTAGTTTGTAGTTACTTCGCATGTGTGCACCATAATATCGACGGCGATATTGAAATTGGCTTTCTCTTCGTCATCACTACATCTGCGTTCGTACTGAGCAGCGACAGACTTTGCTTATATTTCTTTCGTTAGCAGAAGGTGGAGGAAGATTATGAAAAGCGCATAGCGACTTTGCACACCGAGAACGAAACCCTCGAGGGTGAGGTCTCCTCGCTCAGAGCCAAGTTGCACGCCGTTCTCTCCGGGCATGAGCCCTCCGCCGTTAGCTTCAAAGAACAGGTCTGCTTCTGCTCCTATCACTACCCATTCTCAAATATTACCTCTATAGTTTCAATTTTTCCAACGGTTTAACGCAAATCCATCAAACAACCCTCAATTCAATGTCGCGCGCTGTCAAAATCCAGGATTTATTGTATTGAGTATCATTACTTCGTATGATTTAAATCCATTTCTAGTAAACGTCCCACAACGACATTTAGTAGACACAATTGTAGATCTAAAATTGTGCTTTCTACAGTACGCTCTTTACGGCCAAAGAAATTATGAGTATAACGTTGCAGACGGAAACAATGGATCGCCCATCTCGACAACCAGATTCTCTGATGACCGACCTGATTGCCAAGTCTGGCCGTCTGAATCGCGAGTTGGAGGAAGCGCGCAATGAGCTCGACGAACGCCAGCAGACTATTCGCGACCTGCAAGAGAAATGCAAAAACTGCAATCTCAGTGAACAGCACAAGGACGAACTCGCTGAAATCAGAGAGCAAATTCGGTACATCAAATTAATCTATTACTATTGCTCTTTGATTATGATCATCCATTCTTGGCATTTTCAGCTCTGAATTAGAAGCGCAGAATGGTAGTGCCGACGCTGCTCAAATAGCCGAATTTAAAAACGAGATCACTTCGCTCAGGGAAAAGGTACACTTGTTTTGTACTCAATTGATGTGCGAACCGATTATTCGATTAGATTGCTGAACTGGAAGACGTCGATAAAGCATCGAGCAGCAAAACCGCCGATGAACTGCAGGAAACTATTCAGAACCTGAACGCGACAATCGAAGAATTGAATGCTCGCATCGAATCGCTCAGTGGTGGTGAAAAAGTGGAGGAAAGTGAGAAATCGGTAAGTTTCATTGGTATTTTCTGCAAAACGACCTGATTGTTTGCAATCCTTGAAGAACCAGAAGTAACCGTACTTTTTACAGCAAATGAAAGAGGAATTGGAAAGCACTCGAGCACAACTGAATGAGCGCAATGACGAGCATGAGGACAAAGTGAACGAATTGCTCGAACAAATTGACGCCAAACAGAAACGCATCGAAGCGCTGGAAGTCCGCGAAGTTGAGCTGCGAGGTTTGATTATTACCTTCACTGGTTACTGTATCCCTATTCAAATTGCCAATTTCAGACGAGATTGAGCGCGAGTTGCGATCCAAGTTCGCTGAAGCTGCCGCAGAAAATCACGTCGCGGATGTGGAAGGCTTCGAGAAGCAGCTGCAGGACTACAAAGAACATGCAGATGCCAAGGTAAATTGCGCTTTCAGAATAATTTTGTATTGCCTCTCATGATTGCCCTGAAACCAACAAAGGTTATTTTAGGAGAAAGAACAAGACGAACGTATTCAATCGTTGACAGAAGAGGCGGGGGCAAAAGATGAGCAAATCGAATCGCTGCACAATCGTGTGAAGACCCTGATGGTCGAGGTTGGGAGCATCCAGGCCGAACTGGAAAAGAAAACGAACGAACTGCGCAATTTCGGAAAAAAGACGGACGAGTACATTCGGTAGCCGTCTGTGCCGAGTGAACGTTTCAACTTCGCACTCTTCAGCAAACGCGAGCAACAGCAGACTCACGCGCTCGAGAAGAAGATGCAGAACCTCCAGTCCGAGCATGAACAGGCCATCGCGCAGATGCAGCAGCGTGAGACAGAGCTCATCGAAGAATTGGACTCACTCAAAGAGCAAGAAAGGTCGGTCTAGCATTTCACCCAATATATTACTGCTGTACAGTCGAACCCGGATAAATGCACAAAATGTGTATCAATTGTTAGAGCACACGCCACCGCACAAAGAGGCTACGCAGTTCTGCGTAGTCAGTTTTCATGTTGGCGTGTGCTCAACCAATTTATATGCATTTTGTGCATTTATCCGGGTTCGACTGTCCTGTACTACTATTATTTTAAACTCACCAGACCCTGCGCTACTATTTCTGCGTGTACTGCTATTATTTCAACCTCTCCATGAGCAAAATTTTTGCTTCGCAGAGCAAGAAAGTAGAATTTTTACCAATTTCCCCCATAAGTCATTTACCTTTTCAAGCTTTCTATGCCAAAGTAAGGTTGCAGTTAAGTTTGCAGAACGTGTTTCAGTACTAACTGTACGTATTTAATCTCAAATTTGCACCCTCACCATACATTTAGTACAGTCGAAACTGGATAAGAGCACATCGACCTGGCTCGGAAATAATGTGCTCTTATCCGGTTTTTCTTTAGTGGTGCTTTTCCTGCCTTTTCCACTATTGGCTTCGTAAAAACGTTCCCTTTAGCTAATTGGCAAGATATTCTGACGTAAATACTTGACAAAATAGCTTCTAATATCAGTATTTGCTCAAAAGAATTGGTAAAATTGACGAACTGTCAATCAAATTGCATGAATTTATTGAATTATAAAGACTGATTTTGATTGAAATTTGGGCATATGCACTTAACCGGTTTCGTGTTAGTACTAAACTGAAGATTAGAGCATAAAAAATGTGCACTTATACGGTTTGTGCTCTTATCCCGTGTGCATTTATCCGGTTTCACAACGTGTACAAAACATAGTATCAAAATTTGGGGCATGGAAATTATGTGCCCTTATCCGGTTTCGACTATAGTACATGTACTACTATTTCTGTATGTACTATTATTAATTCAAACCCTCTGGACCCTGTACTACTATTTCTTAAAATACGGTATTATGAATTTGATATTGTTGAATCTCCAAGAAATAAGAAAGATGACAGACTGACAAAATAAAGATGGACAAAACATGAGCAGTGTCATGCACTGCTCAAATGACTGTGAATGGGGGATATTATTCGCACGACCCAACGAGAACCTTTGTTTTCTACATTCCATACCAAACGTGCAATATACCATTTCCACTTTAATAAGGACACTTTCCAAATCACTACGGACACTTTCCAAACCACTACGGACATTTTCCATTTCAAATAGGACTCTTTCCATTGTCCTTTCCATTGAAAGTGTCCTATTTGAAATGGAAAATGTCCGTAGTGGTTTGGAAAGTGTCCTTATTAAAGTGGAAATGGTATATTTGAGAAATTGATTAGAACACTTACCCATGAGTCCAGCGAAGCGATCATATGTGCGAGGCAATCGAGTCTGTGGACTGACTTCGATCAGAACGTTCTTGGCTGTGTGTATATAGATCTGCAGCAACCCTGCTCGGTTCAGTGGACTGTCCAACAACATCAGCAGACACTGAAATCATCTACTCGTACATACACAAAATCAATTCTTTTGCATGGAGAACAAAAATACTTCCCCACAACCATCTTTGGAGACGATGGGATATACAGGGTGGGCCAACGAAAAGTGCAAATTTTTGTTTCAGCTGCTGTAGTTTCGCTAGTCCTTATTGGATCAAGCTGAAATTTAGTACACATACGCCCAAAACAAACTTAAAGCAATGAAATTTTCATGTTGATTGGTTGCCTACAACTGGTTAAATGCAAAAAACTATTATCCCTGGTGTCAAGTACTATAAAGATCGAGCAAAAATGACGCATCTGACAAAAATTTACATAACTAAAATTTAATGCAACCAATAAAATGTAAAGTTTTTATCACTTTTAAGTTAGTCCCTTGAGCACCTGTGTACCAAATTTCAGTTTGATCTGATGAAAACTAATGAAACAATTGCGATTCAAACATTTGCACTTCGTTGGCCCACCCTGTACCTAATAATCAAGTAACTCCGCTAAGCGCTAACGTGAGGTAGAATAACTTTTTCTCTGGGCGATTTCCTACCAGATAGCCATCATGTTGTTGAGAAGAGGTGGACATCCCTAGGTTAGGAATTTTTGAACAGATACATGAAAATTCCAGTGAGGATCACACTTAAAGCTAAAAAAGTGCAACAATTTGTACCTGATGCAAAATATCGGGTCGGTAGTCTGCGGGATCTTTCTTTTGCTTTCTCAGAAAATTCGCGTGCTTGTCGCTGCTCAATATGTCGTAGTTTTTGCCGATCTGAAAAAAACAGTTCAGACGGGACAAATCACAGCTGTAACTGTTTTGGTCAGAAATTGGGGGTTTGGCGGTCTGAAGAAAGGAGCCCAGATCTCTTACCCATATCCTCCACCAGTTACAGTTATATGCATGAAATCCGGGATCACCGGGATCACTACCGTAATTTTGGTCCCAAAATTCTGGCGCGCATTCAAATTTTCGTCAAAATTTCGGCGCAAATTCAAAAATTCAAACAGATATATCGCAAAAACATGCATTAACGAACAAAAATGACAGAAATACATCAATGAACGCAATACAAGTCACTTTTAAGTGATGAAGAAGTGGGAAAGTACCTTTGCGGATTCGAGCGAGCAGTTCTCGAGCACGACGATCAGTCTTTTCGTTTGGTCGCCGCCAGGCACGTCGCTTTTCAGTCGTTTCGAACGCGGCGCGTCTGAGTCATCCATTTTGGAATCGCACAAATTGATTCCCTTTCAAGTTTTTACTCTATTCGGCAAAAAATAAATGGAACAAAACTTTTTCGATGAATGGACGGCCGCTCTCAACCGAGAGTACGATAGAATTGTATGCAATCGTGATCGTTGTAAGACCTTGTACTTTAGTTTACCATCTATTCCGTGTGACTGCGGAAATGAGTGGGTGACAAGCAGGGTAAATGGATGGGTGAATGGATAGGTGAGTTTGTGGGGGAGGGACAGACTATCTGCACGTCTTTTCATTCATTATTTTTGAGCTAGTGCACTTGAATTCGTACGATTTTGGCGTCGATCTCGATATTTTGACAGTTTTATCTTGTTGCTGCAATCCAATTTTGATGATTGCAATGTCATCGGATGTGCAGAAACGATATTTTGATATGATTCGCAAACCAAAAAAAAGATAATGTGTATATAAATTCAGTTTCAGCAAGATAACACGTTGCAATGGTTAATAATTTCAACTGTGTTGATCGCTTTTTGTGAGTGCCTTCCTTATCTGAAAATGAACATGATATTTGCGTATTTCCTAAAAATTATGACATTTTCAATCGGCATTTGACTTTTATTGAACAAACAAACATTGAAACTTCACATTCGCAACGAAGCCAAACCCGTGGTAGTTTCTCGTCAGAAAATGACACCGTTTCGTCAATATTTTAAATATTCGGCTATGTAATATAATATGCGTATGTAAAACACCAAACATGTGATCTTACTTCTATTACTTTACATTTTTCCTCGCTGAAAATACTTTGTACGTATCGCCGTGAAATAAAAGTACTTGCGGCATATTGTATTTTGAACTGAGAAATGTGTAACGGAAATACAGTCCCGACTGGAAACTGTGGCTAAAAAGCGCGTCCAGGCGCGTCCAGGTGCGCCCTCTGCACCCCTGGTCATTTGATGGGCGCTGATCCAGATAAGACGCGCCTCTCATAATGGCGCACCCTCTTGTGCCACTTCGCGCCCTCGGGCGCCATTGTGAAAGACGCGTCTCATCTGGGTCAGCGCCCATCAAATGGCCAGGGGCCTATTTCATAAAAGACTTGCAATTTACACTTGCGTTTTTGCGGACTTACGGTTTCAATCTCATTGGTCGTTTTCATGGAAACGCGTGCGAAATCCTTCTCGGTGGCTAACCTCCGCGCGCGTTTCCATGGAAACGACCAATGAGATTGAAACTGCAAGTCCGCAAAACGCAAGTGTAAATTGCAAGTCTTTTATGAAATAGGCCCCAGGGGCGCCAGATGGCGCGCTTTTTAGCCACAGTTTCCAGTCGGGACTGTAAATAAAATGACGCATATAAGAATATCAATCACATCTTCCTCGTGTACATGGGTTATTGGGTTATTTTTATTGAGCGAAATAGAAACGTATAATGGGCTTCATTTTTTATGATGGACAAGTGGAGCATCGCCATTTTTACGTGAGGGGGTAACGGGGATTGCCGTGTAGAAAAGAAGGACTCTGTATCGATCGCACTTGACGTCGGGCTGGCTGAAGGCTTGCTCGGCGTTGTCGGCCTCCCGCAGAGACGTGACCATCACTTGCAATGAGTTTTTCATCGGCTTCTCACTAACGTTTCCGTGGCGCGGGTCGGCCGGTTTTCGAAAAATCCGCACGTCTACTCGATGACTATTACCTACAGTATGAATTACCGATTTAGTATAACAAATCTCAATCATGAAATATGAGAAATAAAGAGTTAGCACATGGCAGTACATTTTCCAAAATGAAATGATGAAGCTACAAAACACCGAAATTTGTTCATCATCGCTTCAAGCATAGCTCTAGCTGGGGTCCGAGGCCAGAGGGGTTGGACCTCGGCCGGGAGGGGAGGGGGTGCCCTTTGTGTCGGGATTTCGGCCACGAATTCTAAAATTCAAAATTTTTGCGGCCTTCGTTGCGGCCATCACAGTGGGGACCGTATCTATTTTTTGGCCACCTTCGGCGGCCAGGGGGTGTACCCTCCTAAAACTCCCCTGGCTACAGCTATGGCTTCGAGGGAGGTGACTTCCAGGAGTTTCAGCAGAGAAGAGCACCGTTTTCCGTTTTTAGGCTTGGGATCCAGGATAATCCAGGATAAACCATACGTACATACGTGACGAAACTTGAAATGTTCCAAGACTTCCCAGACCAAAACAAACACACCCGTATTTGTGTGTTCAGATGCGTTCCCCTTTTGCTTCACATTACTTCCGTACATCAGTGATGTTCACAAGCTGGCTGATGTTGGCTGATAAAAGTTGGCTGATAAAAGTGGACACAACTGGAAATAAGTTGATAAGCCAATCTGGGTACTTCGCGCACTTAACCCAGATTGGTTTATCAACATTTTTCCGGTTATATCCACTTTTATCAGCCAACCCCCAGGCTTTGCAGGCCACCAGGCGGGCCTGTAAACATGACTGATTGAATTCTGTGTGCTGAAAGATAACTTGGTGAAACGATTGCGCATTTGAGGTGATAAAACGGGACGGCGAATCGTCGTTGATGCAGCTGAAGCAGGAGTATCGCGACTACGACTCGCTGCGGCGCGAGCACGACGCGCAGATCGTGCAGATCGCCGTCGAAGCGGGCCTGCGCATCTCCCCTGACCAGTGGTCATCGCTGCTCTACGGCGATCAGTCGCATCGTTCGCATATGCAGTCCATTATTGACAAGGTCGGCTGTGTTCGGCGTTTATTACTTTTCACCTTTACCGCTACGGGTTGCCTTTATTGAAGCCCAATATTAACTGTTTTCTTGCGAAATGAAACTAAGTAATGAAGCAATATGGCCGATCGGTTTAATTAAACACGTGCAATTATTTTTCGGTAACATTGACCGCATCAGACCGTGCTTGTTTCATTATAACTTTCTGCTTGCATTTCAGCTTCAATCACCGCAAGCATTTGGTCAAAGCATTCAAGAACTCGTAATTGCCGTACAACGGAACGGCGACCCGGAAGAATTGTTGAAGATGGTTCCACAGTTTGAGCTGCTCGCTGCCATTGATCCAGCTCAAAATGGTTTGGGATTCGTGGTGTTTGATCAAGAGAATACGGTTGAATCGATGTCAGGTGCTGGTCCTTCGTGGACTACGTTGGACGAGATTTTGAAAGCGACCAAGGAGCTCGTGGACGGACATGTGCGCTTCACTCAACGAAGGTATCTTTGTGTTTTCGTCGCATTTCACAACTACAATGTCGTTTCAGGAATCATCAGCGGTCTGGCGGCTCAAGTGGGTATGGTGCGCAGACGCGAGTCAGTCGTTATCCGCCCCCACCCCCCACACTCGAGAATGGACCGTTGCCTCCCGAGCAGCAGCTGCCCGCCAATGCGGCGTTCAAGAACGGTGCCAACGATCGCTACAAGACGCGACTTTGTCGGGACGTGGCGGCAGGGCGGTACTGTCCGCGCGGACAAAGGTGCACATACGCGCATTCCCTGGAGGAATTGCGCCAGGCGCAACACTTTGCGCGACATCAGCCTCCTCCGCGACTTGCTCTTAGGTCTCCCATGCCACAAAACGGTACGTCCAGTGCTCCAAATAAGCTGCCATAGGTATACTCATCATTTCTTTCACGAGCGTACTGTAGAAACCACCGTAACCCCAGAATTTTACATCTCCAATTGTCACTAAATGTCCTTTTGGGACCTTTACAAGAAATTAATTTAAATCATACCAAGGAATCATACTCAATTAAATAAATTCTGCATTCAATTCAGGGGTGTTCGATGGATTTCCGGTTAACCGTTGGAAAAATTCTGATTATAGACTGTTTTTTTCCAGTTGGAATGGCGGGGCCGCCAATGAGCATGGTGGTGCCGCCTCCCCCGCTACCACCGCCGATGATGGCGATGGAGGCGCAACAGCCGAGCGTTGCCGTGCCCGTCGCGCCCGGCTTGGCCGTTGTCGTTCCACCCGGCACGACCGCCCAGCAGCAACAGGTGGTCGCTCAGGCGCAGCACCAAGTCCACCAGCAGCAGCAGCAGGCCGCCGCGATGGCCGCTCAGATGCAACAGCAAGTCGTCGCCGGCGGCGTTTCGGTGATTCTGCAGTCGCAGCCTCCTCCGCCCGCCGGCACCCCTGTCGCCATTCCCGTCCAAATGCAGGCCGTCTGGCCTCCCGGTCCTCCCGGCGCCATCCCGGTTGCTGTCGAAGCTGGAGGACGGGTCGCTTGGGTCCAGCAGTGGCAGTGAGTCTTTTCCATTGTTTCCTATTACTATTCTTAACCTCTCTTTCAATTAAATGCAATAACATTTTTTCATCAACAACTATCGTGTGCCAGTGTTCACAATTTCATATCGCCGCGCTCTGACTAATATGAACTGGTAAAATTCAGCAGTCAACCGCCGAATGGTTTGCCGCCGCCACCGATGGGAGCTTCGATGGAGATGGTGGGATCCATGAAACAGATGTACGCGACGACCAATGGCGGAGAGCCCTTGTACGCACTGGTCGACGATGGATACGGCACCGTCTCTATGGCGCCCGTCGGCACCCTCGAGCCGACCAGCATGACCTTGGTGCAGCAGCTGCATCCTCTCCCACCACTTCATCATCAACAACAGCCTCAATCGCCCGAAGCGCGCAGCGTGTGGGAGTTGACGGAGGAGGAGCAGTTGAAGATGCGTCGTGACGAGATCATTCATCGACTGGCGGCGATGCAACGCGACCGACCCGACCACCGGGGAGATCGACCCTGGCTCGAGGATGGGCAGCAGCCCGACGAAGAGGACAGCTCTTCGCACGTTTCCTTCACCGTGGCCACGTCGGTGCTACACGACGCCGAGCGCGACGCCGCCGCCAATCTCGAACTACCGCCGTTGCCTTTGCGCTTCAACTCCATCATTAGCAGCTCAGTCGAAAGCTTGTAAGTTGTGCAACGTCGGGTGTTGTTGAACTGCAAACTGATTTCAGCACACAATGGCACGCGGGCGACTGGTGGCGTCCGCGCACATCGACTGTGGGCACGGCGTCGACGTCGACAGTTCGCACCGTGTGTCCGCAGCAGATGAGTTGGGATTGGTCGCCGCCACTGCCGACCACCGTGCAGGCGCCGTGCGCCGTGATGCAAGTGCGCGACACTATCAACCAGCCCGTCGCCACTCCCACCATCCAACCCAATCAACGTCAGTCATTCCTACCTCTTTGACGCAATCAGGATACGATGGGACCCGTTGCAGAAGCGCCGGTAGCGAGCTACGAAATGGTGGATCCGAGTCAGATCGCTTGGCGACTACCGCCGGTAATCCGACCGCTGCCCGAGACGCCGCGCGACCCACAGAACGTCGTGTCCGACAGTCTCGACCGAATCGTCGACGTCAAGGAGCGCATGAACGACGTGGACAAGAAGGGTATCGTCTCTGCAGTCGAGAAACAGCAGCTCGAGGTCGAGCTCAATATTGTTAGCAGACAAATTCAGGTTAACTCACACATATGTTGCAACTATTCAAACCCATTTGTTTCAGTCCCTCGATCGAGAGACGAAACAGTCTTGCCTGCTCAAAGAACTTGAAGCTGTCGACAAGAAAATCGAAGATTTGAACATCAGCTGATCAACGATTGCGGGGAACATTAAATGGTCCGAAGCCTTTGAACTTCCGACTTCTGGTATTTAATAGTGTCTGTTCTTTCTGGGTTGGACGTAAGCGCTGTCGCGCGAACTATGTTTCGTGAGCTGTCCACAATCTGTCGTTGAATCGTTGTATCCGTATTTGTGCTGCTCGGTGGATTTCTGCGTGGAATTGTTTCCTAATAGTACGTCGACTACACAGAATATTTTTGTGTATTGTCGCGCTTGTTCATTAATTATCGTTGACCTTGTTTATGCGTCCATATTGTGACCGGGTGAGGTGGTGAGTGCTTGTTGATGGCCGAATTCTTATTACTCAATGCGCGGCTTCGAATAGAGGCGTCCTATTCACCGTAATCCACTGATTTTTATCAGATTTTGTGGTGGTGGTGGTTGGAAAGAGCTGTTCACAATCTGTATGTTATATCGACATTTCTTCAGCTGTTTAGCTCACTGTATGACGTGTGACGGTCCTAAATGGGGCACCGATTCTGCGTTCTATCGCCAATCATCTTAAAATGCTCCATGCTGGTGATCTACATGCAGTCCAATACTGATATAGCGACCACCATAATGAGCAATTTATTCTAGCAATTCTTCGCAATTAAAATTTTTATTATGGATATCCACGATTCCTATATGGATGGTCGCTATGTTTGCTCTTGACTGTGGCTAGTTTCAATCATTTTCGTTTCCAATAGTTTCACAGCAATCATCTGTTTGACATTTCCCATTGTTCACTCTGTTATGTATAAATATGAGGACAATACTAAAAAGATTCTAATCAATAAACCTGAAATTATCATTTTAGTGTTCTTTCAATTGGTTTTTGCCAATCGTTGTTGACAGCGAGACTATCTGGAAATCAGATGATGAAGTGCTGTTCAAACGTTCGCTTTCTTTCTTTCTTTCTTTAGATGGTCACTCAGAAGCCGGTAGAAGTACCGAATATTACGCTTCTCAATTCAATCGGTACGTCGTCAGTTAATCCTTATGCTGATTACACGTGCTAATATTTTTGCTTTACAGGGAAAGCATTTTCTGGGCAGGCGAACGTGTACATTGGCAAGAGCAGACTTTCGGGTCGTTTCTGCGCCGTGCGTCTCTATCCACTCGAGAACGACCTGGTTTCCTTCGAAGCGTTGAGGGTGCTTCTTGTTTTCAAACGATCGCCTGTTCAGCAAACTGTTACAGAAGGAGATTTCTCTGCTCAAGTCGCTTGACCATGCGAATGTGCTACCCATCTTAGACTCGAGTATCAGTGGCACGTATCTTTGCATCACCACACCTCTGATGGATTACGGTATCCTTTTTTAAGCCATATTTTTGATTCGGTCAGTCGCTCTCCAGGATCGGTATCGGATGTTGTTCACAACAAGTACACTTTCGGACTTCCGGAAAAGGCCATTGCTATCATATTGAAGAATGTGTTGCAAGCCGTCTGCTACTTGCATCAACAGAATATTGTTCACAGGTAATGAATGATAAGCAATGCAATTGCATCATTGTTTTTATTGTTCAGGGGAATTCGCAGTAGTCACATTTTGTTGTCGTCGTCCGGCAAAATATGCCTCTCCGGCTTTCGATACTTCGCTCGAGTTGCGCGGAAAGGCGTCTACGCGGGCAGATTGCACGAGTTCTCCGCCGAACTCAGCCCCAACCTCCTATGGCTCGCTCCCGAAGTGCTCAAACAGGTGCAACTATCGAATTTCTCAATTGACACCTAAGCTATACTCGTAATTTCTACGAGAGTTAACCACAAATTGAGGTTGTTCAAACAGAAAGAATGATGTCCATGAGACAATCAACGTTTTACTGATTGAGTATCATTGATTTATATGATTAAAATCCATTTCCTGTAATGTATCCCAGAACGATTTTGGTCGCAAACGTTTTAGGTGTACGGTGGGACTTTAAAATCGAGTTAACTCTAGTAGGAATTGCGAGTATAATTCCTGGTGCATTGGCATTGGCGACAATTTGGTGGACAGAACTGACCTGTGCTCAAACATTTGTAGGATCTGATCGGATACGGACTGAAGTCAGACGTGTATAGTGTGGGAATAGCAGCCTGTGAGATGGCCAATGGTTTCCCGCCATTCGCCGACATGGAGCAATTGCAGGTAAAAAATTAAGCCCTATCCACCAATTGCAATCCTTATTTTTCTTAGATGCTTTTCGAGAAGGACAGGGGAACGACGCCGCGACTGCTCGATGTGTCAACGCTTCCTGACGGTATTACTTAAAGGCCCTTGTCCCGATAGAGCTGCGCGCGTAGATCACGTGACAGGAGGCGGGCCTCGATCTGGTCGGTATGGCCACAAACGACCAATTGCACTTGAATAAAAAACGCCACCTGTTGGTTAGTGCGAGAAATAGTCCAGCGAGCGAGGGGACATCAGCCGCAGTGCTATGTTAATGCACGTGCGGGAGCGACCTTCCTCCACCGCGTCTCACAGGCCCACTGACGGCAGACGCGTCACGGAGGCTAATTAGGCCGCTGTTTGATGAAACCATTGTTCTAACGCAGGGGCAACAACTTCTCTATCGGGACAAGGGCCTTTAATCAATTACGTATAAGTAGGCGGCGTTTCGGTCGCCTGATTGTCGATTGCTTGATTTATCCGGGGAGAAAGTGTTTGAGAACCCAGTTTGTTTCAGATGACCACAGTCATGCCGAACAACGCACCAGGCGATTTAGCGATGCATTTCACGAGTTCACCGATCTCTGTTTGAAAACCAGTCCAGATGGCAGGCGAGCATAGTAACCCTTCTGTCTGCGTAACTGAACGGCTGTTTCAGAGTTTGTTCTACTCAGCTGCTCGGTCATCCGTTCTTTAATCAAGTGAAAAAGTCTCGGCAATCGCTCAGTCAACTTCTGCCCGCTTTGAAACCAATGTCAACTACGGGCGCCGTTACCGGTCTGCTACATTGTTCTCACTCAGTTTGCGATTAATCAATTGTTTTAGCTAATACCTCAAAGTCGCCCGAACAGACGGATTCTGGACAGCTTCCAACAGGTGCTAAATTAGTCTGGAATTTCTGATTTCAGTGACAGATATGTCCGAAACCTTATGTACAGTTTTCGCAGTTGTAAATAAAAGACCTTCACCTACTTTTCGAGCTATAAGACTATTGCTTGCCGTGATTCCATTGCGAGCAAGACGAATAAAAGTAAAAACTGTTGTCTTTGTTGACGATTATGAACAGCAAAAGTGGCGACCAGAGAACATAGACAGAATTGCATGGAATACAGACGTAAGCGGCCAGGCGACGCAATCGCGCGCCGAACGCTCGCAGAAGATACTTCAATAAAACAGATCGAAAGGTTGATGTTCACTCGCCGACGGGTTCGTTCTGATCTTCGATAGACACGTCATCTCTGTTGTTGCCGTTGCCGTCGCCGTCCGAAGAGCAAGACCCATTGTCGGCTTGTCGGTCGCTGTACTGCATCAGCTGCGCTGTAGACGCAGACTGCCGAAAATGCTTGTCAAGCTGAAACGCAACCGACCTCAACAACGCCATCTGTACAAACATCTTCATTGCGCCTTTAACTTGCACAATGATGATAAGTTAAAAACAAATATACGTACAATTTTTTTGACATGTGTCGCCGTACTGACGGCCTGAGGCTGAATGTTGGGGGGCAGGTTTGGAAGCGGCTCGACATCGTCGCACGTGTAAGGCGGTCGAACGGCGACTCGACTGAGAACTACGATGTTCTCTCCGTCCCAAGTTATGTCCTCCAGACTGAAATCATGCACGGTCAGCACCAAATCTCCGCCATTACCTATTTCAATTACGTCACGCACCAAACAATTCAAGAGGATTCGTCATATGTCACGGTTTTTTGCGCGGGAATTCAAACTTAATTACAAAATTTGAATTTTGCGCACAAAATTAGCATATTAGACTACGGTCTACACAGGATACGTCATGAGGATCGAATCTTGCTCAAGTATGCTCAGCACTGACATTGGTTCATCGAGGCGATCTCCAAATGAGCAAATAACGAACGTTTTTCGTATGGCGATGAAGACGCTCTGACCGGCGGGCGACACGGTGACGATAGGCATGGAGGAGCACTTCTTAAGCTCGGCGCGCTTCAGACGTTCCTGACCCTGCGCCGCCGTCGTGTAGGGGAAGTGCGCCGAGTGGTCCGCCGGTGGATTCTTCACCACTGCCACGTGGTCCACCAGCGCAAGATTCAGGAACCGCATTTCTGGCTTCGAACCACCCGTCAGTCCTGCAACAAACAATTGCTTATGTTAAACAAGGAAATATTAAACATTGCAATAAATGGAAACGTACTCAGCACGAGGAGTCGTGTGGCGTGGTCGTAGCAGAGCACTTCGCCACTGACAGTCTCGCGACGCATGGTCTGACACTCGACGACGGCGCCCAACGGGAACACCACGTCCTGCTGAGAGTGCTGCATCGGCGACGCCCCACTCCCAGACTCGACCGCCGCCGCCGCCGTCATCGTCGCCACTGAAAACCCCAACAATTCTACAAGAAAGTGCTACAATGTGTCTACCGCTGTTGTTTCAGAGATAACGGGGTCACGCAGTCTTCATCCACTTGCTGTCGTCTTGCGAAGCACCTAGTATCCGAACAAGCTGCAAATCAACACGATGCTGATATGAACATGAGCTAATGTCGAAGCAAAATAGCCATCGATGGACGGCAGCCGGCGTTGAGCAGGGCATTATTGTCAAATTGACAGAACTCGAAAAGACACTTATGTATTTTGTTTTATCAGCGATTCATCGTATCTGACGCAAACAACGCAACAATGAAACAGTAATAGTCCTAAGTTTTAGGCGATGGAGCCGGCGTTCGAGGCGATACGCGGCCACAGATCGGCGCACTCCTTGGCGACGGGGCCGGTGATGGCGCTGCCCTTCATCTCGCCCTTGTTGTTGACGATGACGCCGGCGTTGTCCTCGAAGTAGATGAACGTGCCGTCCTTGCGCCGGAACGACTTGCGCTGTCGGATCACCACCGCTTGCAGCACTGAAATGGAACAGATGAGCGAAATGTGACATTGCTTATTGCTAATTGTATACTTCGCAATAATAATCGCTTAAATTAATGTTTGGCGACGCACCTTTCTTGCGGAGTTCGGGCTTTCCCTTCTTGACGGAGCACACGAACATGTCGCCGACGGCGGCGCTGGGAAGACGGTTAAGTCTTCCCTTGATGCCGTAGACGGCGATGACGAATAGATTCTTGGCGCCGGTGTTATCGGCGCAGTTGATGACGGCTCCGACGGGCAACGCCAACGAGATGCGGAACTTGGCTCCCGACGCTCCTCCTCGTCCTCGCTTCGACATCTTTTCAGATTGACGGCGACTTTCACCCTAACGATCTAAAATAAGAACAGCTATCATTCATAACAAAAATTTCGTTTATCAGCTAAGCTAACGATCTGAATTGTAGGATTTGTTTGCAAAAAAGCAACAAACACACAAAATTTTGGGCCTTTGAGATTTGTTGAGCGTGTGCAACGGTTATTGAGTTCGGGGTTCTGCCCTAACAGCTCAACTGCGATTCACCATGGCAATCTTCATCGGAGGCGCAACTTGGCAATCTCGATGAAATGGATAAAAACGCAGGACATTTGCGCCTAATTCGAATGGGTTTTATTTACAAAATGGACGAAAGACGTGGGTGGTCCAGGGGTAAATTCCGCTTTATCGACGACATTGTTTCAGTTCCTTGCTGCAAAAAATTTGAGTCACAATTCCTTTATTTCTTTATCTGAACTATTACCAAATGTTTTATTTCACTTTAAATGGTGATGAAAAATATTTTGTTGCGTTTTAATGGGTCTACTATGGACGGAAAATGTTCAAAAATCGTTAACTACGGCGGGGTTCCGTTTTTTGGTTGCGCGATTCGTCGATTTGTTTCGCAAGATTCAGATAAGAAAAGTGCTCCTAAATTGAAGTTTAGGAAGGGAGCAAGTAATTGTTGAAAGCGCAAAGTTGTACCAGACGATGTCCAGTGCTGATAAAGCATGGGATGAACAGTCGGGCGATGAAGAATTCGTTGCGGACGTCCAAGTATCGGCTGCTCTCCCAGTCGTCGCCACCAACGGCGCCTTGGATGACAGTCTGATCGTCCCCGCCGTCGCAGCCCCAGACGATGACGACGACGATGAGAGTGACGCAGAGTCAATCGCCGCGCTCAGCAGAGCAGACACAGAAGCAGAAGAAGATATCGACGCAGAGGAAATCACTTTGGACTTGGACACGACTACCGGAGAACAGGTAACGTCTTGTTTCTCCAGAAGTAACGAGAAAGGGGCTGCACCTTCCATTTATATCCGATATCATTTTGAAGGAAAACATCGTCTATATCAGTTTTATTTGCTCTACAAATAAATATGTTTGTAGGCCTACCTGAAATACGTGTCGCACTACGAGGATGTGACGCCGGAGTTCGCCGACGTGGAGATCTTTCTGGTGTCGGTGGACAGTTTGCTGATCGAGCTCACTGCGCACACCTACAACAACTGGACGCTAGGCGGACAGACGCTCGTGCTAACTGCGCAGATCGACCGCTTCCTTTCGCTGCTGGCCGATCGCGGCGGTCGTTTCAAGCTCGTCTGGTTCAGCGACTTCGCCCCTCTCTACGCTGACGACCCCGTGCTCGACTTCCTGCGCGCCGTCGTCGCTCAGCACCTGTTGCAGAGTCGGTGGTCTGACGAGATCGAGACGTTCATATCGGCCATCGACCCCAAGTGGAGCGACTTGCTCACCGGGCTGACGCCGTCTTTCCTGCTGCTGTCGCCCGACGATCCGTGCGCCCAATTCAGCATCACCCCCGGCGCATTCAAGCAGCGTTTCGTTTCGCTCGCTCTCGATGTTCTGCAGAAGAACATTCCGGTCGTGGAGTTTGTCGGCTTGGCGCTGAACATTTGCAATGTGAACGCGTCGCGCGTCGCACCCAGGTCGATCAACTTCATCAACTGGACGCAGTACCTGCTGAAGACGTGGTCGATCGAAGCGAAGACGGAACCGCAGCGTGCGGGCGCCGTGGCCGATGTCAGCAGCGCTTCCTCGGTGGCGGAGTTTTGGGCGGCGTTGATCAAGGCGAACTACGGGAACGACCAGATGCCTGCGGAGCGCTTCGACTGTTTGTCGTCGGCGGTACTGCTGGCGGCGCTGGTGATAGAGAATCGCGGTGCGTCGCGTTCGTACATGGAGGAGGAAGCAACGAAGGAGGCGAAAATTGATGTGATTCGCGGTCGAAGACTGCTGCTCACGGCCGCCACTCGTGCGATGGACTCTTCCTCCAAGGGACTCAATTTCAAAGTCGCCGATTGTTGGGACGGCCGTTTGGTCACCAGTATTTTTGATGCTCTCTCTAGCAATAAAGAGGTTCGTACCAGTTATTGTCTCCAACAGTGTTGCAACTAATTGTCAACTAGTTAAGCCAATCAAGTAGGAACCTGATTATCTTTTGCAGTTACCTAGGTGAT